>JAVQJX010133299.1:0-10768 GCA_036025115.1 Ambassis agassizii
CAATATACTGATAATAGTAATGCCCACTGCAGGCATAATAATGGCACTTTGAACTCTACTACCTACAATGTTCCTTTTGTCTTGTTTACATAAACTGATCATTTTAAGTGTCTTCTTCAGAAGATGTGAAGCCCCTGATGACTCTTTGAGCCAATAAAAGACCATGTTAATATGCAGCCCTTTGTTGGTAAGTGATGGTCTGACTGAGGGCTTTAAATGCCAAATCTGAATAGAGATCCAGGCACAACACAATATATGAAACTCAATAAGATTTCAGGTAACTGGACCGTTTGGGAATCATACTGGATTTGGAAGGTTTGGTGCCGATACCAGGCTTACATTGATTTTTTTTTTGCTACTGTATAAGTAAGTATCAGCAGTGCACTCAATACTACAGATGTTTTCAGTTTCAGTGAGGCAGCATGTGGTTTTGCAGCTCACCTCTGTCCCTGTTCAGATGTCAGGGTCCTTATATTTTGGGAAGACAGAGTTGAGACTGATTGGTGCTCGTCTTTGTTTGTCAGGGTGTGATGGAGTCATGCGATGAGAATCATGTGAAGGGCCTGCTGTGCCGCTGACTGTGGTGAGAGCCTGAGTTGGCTGAATGACTGGCGGGTGACACTGAAGTACACTCAGACTTCTGACACTGAGACAGGTCTTTCTGGCAGGGCTCCATGGTAACAGCTACGCCCACACCGCTCCGCCCAGACGTCATATGTGTCACCTCTGACCAAGTGTCCTTCTCTGGGTCATAACATTCCACGCTGTCCAGGAAAGTGTTGCCATCGTAACCTCCTGTAAGTAAAGCATCGTCCTGTTTAGTCAGATAATGATTCTGCACAGATACTGATCACTTATAACATCAAATAATCACTAATCATAATAATAAGGGCTACACTGCATGAGCTAGTTATAGGGCCACAGATGGATTTATGAACATTTATTAATGATCATTGATAACGAAATTCTCGGAAATTGCACTGCAAGTTTCCCTGATTAAAAGTCATGATGATGTATGGTTTACAGTGTGAAACCGTCTGCCTTACAAGGACACATAAATGGATTTAAATTGTGATTAATGTTTTTCATTACGATGTTATAGTCGACTAATGTATAATGTACTTTCACATTCACAATTCAAGGCTATATATCAATGCTTAATGAAAACAGACCCGTGACACAGATCCACATATCAGCGGGCTGCTTTTGCCAGGTTTCTGATTAGCAAACATGGCTGTAGCATGTCGTCATTAACAGCAATTAATTTGTGTTTTAGTGTGAATTGAGCTGTGCTTTTAAAACTGGCGTGCATAGAAAGTCAATGAATGCTGGATGTAGTAATAGTTAGATGATAGCTAGATAGATACTTTATTGATCCCTGAGGGGAAATTCAGTTATAGCAACAATGGTACATACGTCATACCACACATGAATGGTTTATACACTAGGTAATAAAGAAAGGTAGCAAAGAAATAAAAACAAAAATATCTATTAGGTGCATGGTTAAGTTTGGACAATGAAAAGGGAGCAAAGTTAGGTTTTGGATATTAACACTAAGGGACTCTCTTGCAGTGTGTACCACTACTACTCACCCAATACATAGATGCGTCCATGTAATGCAGTTACTCCCAGAGCGCTGCGTCTGTGCCTCATGGAGGCAGCAAAGCTCCATGTATCAGTTTCCACATCGTATCGCTCCACTGTGTTCAGCTGGTTGGTGCCATCATATCCGCCCATCACAAAGATGTGATTGCCCAGTGCACAAACACCTAAGATGGATGGAAGATTAGTTTAGTCAAATATATACAGACTGTCTAAATATGGGTGCAATCTGGCATTGAGATGATAGTGCTGGCAAACCTCCTCCTCCACCACATGAGTGAAAGACTAACGGTGTACAATAAACTTGTGTATGACTGGCAACGGAGTCACAAATTATTCAGATTTTGATGGACGAACATATAAGTGGTACACCAACAAGTAGCAAAGAACTTATGGGCAGCTACCATGTCATCCATCCTTACAGTATAGACAGTATATGGTGCAGACCTTTTCCTAACTTATTTTAAGGTTTTTCTTTGTACTTCATGTCTCATTTAAACATCCACCATGAAAGACCTTGCATGTTTATTTTAGAAATATTGATAAGAACTTGCACAGGCTGAGAAAGGTTTGCCAGCTTTCCTTTCTTCCCTTACCAGCTCCGGAGCGTACGGTGTTCATGGGAGCCATGGTTTTCCACTCATCCCTGTCGGGGTTGTAGCACTCACAGGAACTGAGCCGGTTCGACCCATCAAACCCCCCAACAGCGTAAAGCAGCCGATTGATGACCGCCACACCCACACCAATACGTTGTGTTATCATTGAGGCTACAAGCTGCCACTGGTCCCTCTCTGGATCATACCTGAGGTGGAACAACATAGACAGAAGAGTTTATCATTTCCCCATTTTTCTCAGCCAACCAGGAGGATTACTCAGCGGTTCATTCAATACAAGAGCCCTCATCAGGTTTCATACTCATGAACAGAACTAATTGTTAGATCACATCACCAGGTAAATGAATAACTGCAGGAAGCACAGATTTTCTGAGTCATTTCTCAGTTTCTGTGCTTTACAATTCTGTTACAGTAAGTCACCTGTTTTTTTTTTCCTGATGTCATAATATGGTTATTCAGAGAGGTTTGGCATGTTCCTCTTTCAAAGAGATTGTGGTTTGCTTGGTTAATATTTTCTATTTGAAGAACAATACAGACACTTGTGGACCAACAATGCTATTTTACGGGTCACTTATAAACTGTGTACAATAACCAATCAAGGTTTTCTTTTAGCAAAGTCATAGTGATTTAACATTAATTTTTGATTTAGCGTTTGTCAGATTATGAAGACAAAATAAACATTATCAATTTATTTTTACCCCTGAATAAATATATTTTAAACCTAACACACCTAGTCTCCTTATGTGTGGATTAAAACTTCCTCAGAAACTTTGTGTAAACTAAAAATACATTTCAGGAAGCAGAACAGGATCCATAAATTTCCAGGAAGTTCCCTTACTCTTGTTCTGCTCTGTAGTATAAATATCCACCACTTGATTGATACACATCATATATTATTCTACTCCATTGTTTTCACAGTCATTTTAAGACAAACCATAGAAGCACACTGAGAGTCAAATCATCTTAGCTCACAACAGTTCCTATATGTGAATACAAAACACCATGGGTCCCGCTCAGTTCACATACCTTTCCACACTATTATGATGAATGCACCCATGCGACCCACCAACTGCATATATCATGCCATCAATGACACACACTCCTATTCGGTTCCTGGGTACGCTCATTGGTGCACATGGCAGCCAGCAGTTGTTCATAGGATTGTAGCAGTCCAAAGCATTGGAGTCCATGTTACCATCAGGTGCGTTGTTTCTTCCACCAACAGCATAGAAAAGCCCACTGATCACACAGGCTGCCAGGCCACTACGTGGTACCTGCAGGTCAGCTAGCCTCAACCAGGCTCCTGTACAGGGATTGTAGGCCTCCAGGTAGCTAAGAGACTGACGGAAATAACCCCCTGCTGTATAGATGAGCTGTGGTACTTTGGGAGTCCTGCAAGAAATGACTTTGGTGGGTTTGTGAAGGGTGAGGTCCTGGAATATCTGGGCCAGGTAGTCCTTGCACTGTGGATCCCATTCAAGTGATTGGAGCTGGGTCTGCAGAAAATTTGGGGTGAGGGAATGACAGCGCACAGCCTGGAGTAAGGCTTGGACATATGGTCGCCGGTTCTCACGGTCATAGCGCACCCAAGCCACACATGCCTGGAAGACTTCAGACTCACAGCGCACATTAAGCTCATCACGGCTGATGAGTGTTACCAGCTGGCAGTGGTACAAGTTGAAAAACTCCTCCTGGGTCGCTACCTGGAACAAAGAGCAAAGAGTTATGATCAGTAAGTATACAGCCAATAATCTGTGCATTATCTTGGTTAGGTAAAACATTTGTAGTATATACAGTGAGTCATGGTACAAATTCATGTATTAGGCGGGCCAGCATATTGTCATATATCCACTGATTGTACTTTCCTATAATAATGTTAATGAGCGAGCAAGTTAATGCCTTGCTGCTAAAATAATGTATAAATGACAACAACCAAAGAGTCTTCTTTTGTCTGAAATTGACATAAATATAAAGACATTTTTTCTGAAGTTCCCATTTTTAAAATCACTGGTTTTATCATAAGATAAAACATGAAGACATTTATTCAGACTAACACACGACTTAAGAGCAAGGCAAACTGACTTCCTGTCTTGACATCCACAATACATAACAAATCAAACCAGATAAACTGAACCACTGACAAACATGTGACTCAGGCCTGACCTGCTTGGGCTTGTCTATCTTCACTTATCACTAAACAATATCATGTGTGCTTTCGTTTCCTCTGTGCTCCACTATAATGTCATCTTTTGCATTCAGGTATGTTTCAATCACAAGTAAACCCGCACAACACTCATCATGACTCATACCACATATTTTTAAATCACACAGACATGTTTGAAGCAGAAAAGGCAGCCAGCCGAAACCACAGTGGAACAAGTGAAACAATCTTTAACTCACATCAGACTACACACTAATGCACGGGTCCAAAGCTTTGAATAGTGGCATGCAGGCTGTGCAGCTACATTAATAATCAGTCAGGGTTAATATAATTTTCATAGTATCCACTCAAATTACTTTACCTGCTCCAGCTTTTAAAATGAGCATTAATTGTCCTAGAAACCGGAAAAACTCTGATACACTAAATGATATAGAGAAGTGTTTACTCTGATGCTCCTCTTTGATTGAAAACTGCAGGCAGCTAGCTGGGCTTCATCTGATATCAGTAGATCATCTTTTTCAGTGACTGATATCTTCCCAAGAGTCTCTGCTTAATGCTCTTAGACTTACCTGGCTGAAGTTCATATAGATGTATTCTCTGGCTTTCTGGTGGAGCTCTGTGCAACCAATCTGCTCCGCAAAGTTGGCAATACCAATGGCGTTGCTGGGGTCAAGCTGCTGCACGAGGAAATCACAGCAGGCCTTGACCACGCTGTCAATCTGGTACATAACAGCACCGTTCATCACATGGATGACACATTTCTCACCCACAGAGATACTAGCTGTGTAGGCAAACTCTATCAGTCTGTCCATCACCTGAATGGGAAAAAAACAACAAAGATGAAGACTGTGACAGAAAATGGCGTACATGTAAATCCTTCTTGTTCTTATGTTAGGATGCTGCTTTATACTTGAAAACTCATGACCATAACACTGTCTGGATGGCAAAATCAGATGGTGTGTGTCGACAAAACAGGTGTTAGAATAGATGAAAGCATTTTATGACAATTATAATAAAAGTTACACATCATCCTGAAAATCCATTTTTGAGGCTCAGAAAGCACATGTGTATCTCGCATAAAAAGTAAAAAAAGACTAACCCTGGGGTGTATCCCTTCGATAGGCACCAACTCCATACCACACTCCTTCAGGCCATTGGTGAACATGGCCCGGAAGACTGGGGACGAGGAGGCCAACACCACTTTGTGAGCCACAAAATCCACTGCCTCCAGGTCCTTGTAGCGTACACGCAGCGTGACGTCACACAGCTGACGCTCCTGCCGCAGCTCGTTCATGATGGCGAAGGCGGCAGATGTGTGGCTCTCTAGTGTGTAGCTGAAGACACGGTGACCGTTGCGCGTGGATGGAGTCACCAGCGCTTTGCATTCTGTCAGGCACTCTGTCATTTCCTACCCGTTCTCCTCCTCCTTAAATCTCTTTCTCAAGAACAGTAGACGGTGTTATGGGGCATCCTTGCACCACATGCATGCATGGGTGAAACAAAGTTTAAACTGAATGATACACAGTAAGCTCCAGGCCCTGCTGGGTATGCCTGCTTTTTATCCGAGTCAAAGGGTTATGTCTAATTTATGCTCCGTTCACTACTTGAGTCCAGCCATACTACTCATTATGGCATTATTACAGACTTGTATGTGAGTTGCCATTCATGGCTGTGTGTACTCTTATTTGTTGCGGGTCCAACATAATGAAAAGTTTTTCTTCAGCTAAAGAACTTTGTGAGGGAGTCAGAGAATTTCTCTGGAATATGAGAACTAAATCTCCTTTATGTTAAATGTTTGTGCTGGTACTGCTGCTGTTTTTCTTTCCACTCTCTGGTGATGTTGACAGAACATGTCAATCATTCTGACAATATAAACAGTTGTGCTTCTCCTGCCTACGGTATCAATGCGCGCAAATTTATGCAGACAGCTCCAATGACTTGCAAGCTTCACCTAGTGCAGGTCAGTCTTGTATATCGATTACTCTTTAAGTAAAAGAAAAGCAAGTCTAATTTATTGCCATATTTTCAAAGAGGTAATAATTAAAACTCTCTTGAGAGGGCTACACTTTGGCTGGGAGCTGCAGAGTCGGATACTACAGATGAGGCAGTCCAAAACTTGTTGACTTGCAAAAGGGGGCCAAGTGCCAAATGTGTCATATGCATAACTTGGGAAAGGAGAGGAGGGGGTGTGGTGGTGTTCGATGGCTTTCTCCGGAGATGACTTCCTTGAGGTCTCTCAGCTGGAATTCGCTGCGTTTTCTATGACGGATCTAGTTCAGCTGACAAAGAGAACAGAAAGAGAAATGGCATGTCAATCTTAACTTTCTCTGTAGACTTCCTGATGTGCATTCTTTCTGGTGGAGTTCTTTGTCTCCCTGTTTTGCTTAAATGTGTCTATGATCAGAAAATTCAATCTGTAAAAGGAAGCATAACAAAAAAGGAAGGAAGCCTGAATGCGAGTCAGAGGGAAAAGAACTGAGATGGGCTTATGACCGTTTTGAAGGACAACATGGTGACTTAAATTAGGCTTGAATTTAGCTGGCCAGCATGACCGAGTGTGTTTTTAATCTGTCCTGTGACCAATCCAGCTGGGGGCTGGAATAGAGTGAACAGTTGTTGCAACACTCAAAAAAGCCAGACACACTAAGACAGATGTCTTGCAGACATGTAACAAATTAAACAAGCCACATAAACACAATCATTTAAATCGGAATCAAATGCTACTTTTACTTTAAGGGATCCAGACATCTCCACTGCATGAGACAGATCTGCAGAACTACGGCTGTGGAAATGAATACTTCTACAGGGAATATGTGGGCTCAGGTCCACATCATGACACTGACCTAGAGGGATGCTGCAAAATTAACACCTCACTTTCCTGTCATGACACAACTTATTCTCTAAATATGAGCTGCCGCTTACAGTGACATACAGCACAAAGAGCAGACCTTAATTGTCTGGTGCTCTCTGATGAGGAAGAGTTACTCAGCAACAATGCTGCTGTGAGTGTTCACTTATATAACAAAGCATGCTAATCATTACCTGAAGTAGTGATAAGAGGACGCAGTGTACAGGGCACATTATAATACGGTCTTGCTGCTTCCCATAGACCCTCTTTACTGTGCAAATAAGACATTTAGATTTTTTGTTATCAACCAACAGCGACACATTAGTGGCCGATCATGACGTTTATTGTGAGGAAACCCACTGTAATTTGAAACACAGGGTGATTGCTGCAATGCTTTTCTCCCTCCAGGTTTCTGGGTGAAATATTTTCACAGGAGAACATATTGCTCAACTCGCTCACTCTCCAAAGCAGACACACTCCTCACTGATAAACTCCCAGAGCTCTGTATGTCTACTACTTCATTACTACTAAAAACATTCTGATTTTATAGACAACCACTGTTTTTAACCAAGCAAAGTACACTTAAAAAACAAAGCTAGGAAAGAGCAATGCTCACTCGAGCCAAAAGTGCTACACAGTGTGTTAATAAAGGGCCTAATGTTTCAGATGGTCCTAAGACAATGTTTAAATCAAAGCAAACAAATCTGTATTAATTATGCATTCAGTGGTAATAGCAGTAGCCACAGACAGACCAGAATACATCCTTCTCACATATTTTAAGTGCTGGAGGACTACGCCAACACATTTTAGGACCCCGGACAGACCCTGCACCCCAGTTTGAAAACCACCCTTCAGGCCTGCAGTCCTTGGATGCCATTCAGCAGGAACTGCATAACAACTGGAGTGACTCAAACAAGTTCTTCTGTCTGGTCCGACAGCTCACAGCGCTGTCAGATGTTTAAAGCTTTAAACATAAGAGTGCAGTATGTTTCACAGGCGCTCAGGCGAAGAGCTCCTCTCGGTGACTCACCGTGACCTCTTCACCGAGCAAACAGTGGGACTGGGTGTACCAAAACATGACCCAGAAGCGAAGCCGGCGCTTATATAAACGCAGATGGGATCTACCTGACAGGCAGAGCTGTTCACACAAAGCGCTGTGCGGGGATCATCTGTGCCTTCAGCTCGCCACCAAATCACCCACAGAAGCTGCCGTGTAAAGATAACACGGGGCGAAGCAGACTCCGCGAAATCCTCTGATTTGGTTTGAGGCGGATGAACTCCACGGTTACACGAGAAAACAACAAATAACAAGTTGAAACGTTTCGGAAACAGAGCTGCTCCTAATAACAGACGGCAGAGTAACGGCTGTGAGCCGAGCAGCTCACAAACATGCTAACAACGCGCTAATCTGCACACGTTTCCACAACTAGTCAACTCTCATATCAACCCATAGAGTTCATATTAAGCTGTTTAAATGTGTAATTAAGGAAACTCACGACAGTCTACCTCAATTCCTCCATCGCCGTCCGCCGAGCTGTGCGCCACATAGGAAGGAGGAGGAGGAGGAGGAGGGGGGAAGCTGTAACTCACCGTGACTAAGCATTGTACCGGCCCATACGCCCCTTCAAAATAAGAGCCCGCCTCCAAAAGCGCCATGTACCCGTACGTTAATGAGCAACGGCAGAGAGAAAGGAGACTTTTATTGAGAAGGGACTCTCAGTACGAAGGAAAAGCGAGACCAAATGTTAGTAGGATGCCACAAACTGTAGTTTTTACGTCAATCAAATCCGTTATAAATAACACAAATACCACCTACTGGATAAATGTGCAAAAAAAGTGACTACTATGGTTTCTAACCTTACTTGAAAACAAAATTCTTTAAAGTTGCATCACCGTATAACCGAAACACTATTTCAAAGCAGTGTGTAAAAAAAAATGTTGAAATGCCACCCGGAAACTATTATAACATGTTATTGTTGAAAACACAATGATTCAACCAGAGACTTGGTTGCAATTCCCCCTAATTACTACCCTATAAGATAAAATAGTTTTCTCATCTGTAGGTGCAGCAGCTCACCGTTTCTCTCCGTGTGCGCTTCTCCTGTAAAAACACTTTGTGTATGGCTCCTTCAGTGCTCAGTCTGCTTGCTTCATGCAGGTGCTGACACACCACTCACTCCCACCCTTCTCGCAAAATACGTAATTCAGGTCAATATTCTGAGAACATTCTTACAGCCACAAGGTGGCAGCAAACTCCAACCGTGGAGGGAGTACACAGTACATACTGGCTGAGTTTGGCTTGCAGCCTGTATTGTCGGACGTCTTTTTAATCTATTGGAATGAGCTGCCAAGGCGTTGCACAATTATTTTTGTGGTCAATATGTACAGGTGATAAATCAAATAATCCATCCAGTTCCAGATTGCATCTTTTGTCTATTTCGCAAAATGACTGGAAATCTTAAATCTGATAGGACATGATTGATTCAGTCTTCAATTATAATTCCTCAGCATAAAGATGACAACACTGACTGTAGTGTAGGGACAGGAAATAAGGTGTGGTTAGTTTTGGGACATCAAATCTTATATTATATATTGGTTATTCTGTGTGTTTTTTTGACCATGCATAAGATTTGGCATGCCGTATATTGAGATGTATGAAGTACGCCAGTATCAGCACTATGAATTGCTTTGTGTAAGAATGGTGCTATACAAATAAATTTGCCTTGCCTTGCCTTGCCTTGCCTTCATCTGGGATTGCACAATATCAGCAATATCACTTGACTCTGCTGATAATGACAGAAGACAATCCCCGTTTATTTGGCTGTCTGATCTCAGCAGCAGGACAGAAGCTGGAGCGATTCCTTCACTCATTCACCTCAGCAGATGTAGTGCTGTTGGATACAGCAGCCAACATCTGGAGGAACACATGCACACACACAAATCATATCAACAGTATTCCACCGCCATATGCCATACTAGTTCACATTGAGAAGTATGTCTTTGGGTCACTGGGGGTTAAATAAAAAAAAATGAAACAATGATACTTTATATAAGGAAATTTAACATTTCAGTCACTTGTTTTTGTTTGAGTGTTTCTAACCCACACTTATTGCATTTACTTTAATGTGTCATTACTCAGTTGATCACTATGCTTGTTCCACCCAACACTGTAAATGACTCAGTGTGGATTAGAATGATGCAACATGTGTGTCATTAGTCTTAATACTGATCTGATCTTATATTTGAGACACATGTACGTTGACGGTTCTCTCACTTTTTACTGCCACTGTAACTGAATGAGCAGCTCACACCTTGAACAGTAAAACCATCTTCTCTCAGCAAGTGTAGACAGCAGATCAGAATCAGCTGATGGTGGAGGTCAGTGTTTAATAAAAGGTGCTTTGTGTGGTGCTTGAGCCAGTCTGAGACAAGCTGAGTTTGATATATGTAGGCCAATGCCATTACCAGATGTTATACAAGGGGGCCGACTTCCTGTGGTACTTCTTCACTTCACTTCACTTCACTTCAGCTGTACAAAAAGGA
>JAVQJX010133482.1:0-14340 GCA_036025115.1 Ambassis agassizii
CACCCCCCTCCCCAGCTGCTCCTATTCACACAGCTCCTCTCTGGACTTGGACTCAGAAATCATCACCTAAAACAAAAGCCATGGTGCTCTTTAAACCATCAACATGACACAAACAAAGACTGACCTCAGGAGCCAACCAAAAATCGAACCACCCAGAGATGTCCATCCGGGGGTCAGCAAGGCCAAGCGCAACACCGGCTCTGAGTGTCTGGGGACATTTATGACGTCTGGGTCCCTGAACAGGAGTGGCTGCCATGACTTACAGCACTAATCTGAGGGGTTATTCAACCCCTCCAAGCTTACAACCGTACAGGCTTTGATGTCATATATTGTTATGGCATCTGACCGCATTCCATGGCTCGGAGACGTGATTGGATTGTGTTGTTCGCTGCACATCTGTGTGTTTGCCAGGCAGGATTAATGGCTTGTTGACCGCAGTTCAGCCTCGGTTTTTACATCATAAGAATTTCTATCAATCAGACAGCTGAAATCTATACTGGGGTGAATTTTCCCCACAGATTTTCAGTACTCATTCTATTATATTCTACATTCATCAGATTAAACACTCCCACAGGCGTGCAGCGTTGTGTGTGAAGTTCACACCATGACTATTTCAGGCCAGACAAACTCAAACTGTGAGAGACATTGTCAGTGCTGTCACAGGTGGCAGGGTGCTTTCATCACATGTTCAATGTCAACTCTGTCATGTAATGCCTCAGCTGTCATGACGTCGTCTGCTGTTTCCAGCAGTGTCTCTGCAAGATTTTTTTCACCTCACCACTGTGGCTCTCTGCTCTCTGCCTGGCAGCACAGGAACATGGGAGCTCATTTCCATACCACTCCCAAAGGAATTGTAATTAAATTTCATAATTACTTTGGGGATCTTAACTCTACCGCTTTGTCAAAAACAATGGGAAAGTAGGCTACAGCATATGCTTGTGTGTTCATTTTTTTTACATTACTTTTCTGTCCAACCCCTCCACTCCGGTTCCTCTCATCTTTTTTACCCTTCCTGTTTCTTCGCCTCCTTCACTCTCCTGCCCATAAAGTCATTGACCTTGGGGAGTTCCACTACTTTACCATATCCCTGGTGTTTCATTGCTTCCCATTGTGCATACACTCTGCAGGTCAAAGGTCATGACTGGAGGTCACGGCGCAGTGAAAGTGTCCAGACGGCTCACTTTAATGCTTTTTATTGGGGATCCTCCAGCCTTTATGGGGGGCTAATGTCTGAAAATGATACGTATCATTTTGGGATCAAATGGTTTTATTGCCTTTACAGCTTCAGGAAATTACTGCACACTTTCACGACATAAAGATGATATACGGACACGAACATTCACAAGAGTTTAACAGCAGCTAGTTAAAACTATGAAAAAGAAGCTTGAATGAATAAAATAACACTTTCGCCTTGTTACCAGTCCTGGAGGCACACTTGACTAAGGCACTTAAGCCTCACAATGCCCAGTGGTGTCGTTCAGTGACCAACAGCTTGAGGCCTCAAGTGTAGGTAAGTAGTGTATGTGCGAGCATGTGTGCTCAGCAAAACATGTCCTTGGGACATGAAGGTTTTCTATTGTTGCAGATGGGATTTACCATTGGATTAAGACTGTGTAAATTACTAACCAGCTTGAATCCCCAGTTGATGTGCAGCTGGCAGTGCAGAGGTGCCAGCAAGAGGAAGGGGAAGCGCTAGGCACAGTTGGGGCTCTGCAAGATTTCCCTGTATTGAAGTAGAAAGCAACAGGGAAGTGATATAATCCTCCGCTGGACATCGGCCAACATCTTCCATCCTGTGTACTATACCTCCTAACACCTTTTCCGCAGCGTGCACGTGCACATTGTGTCTGTCTTCCTCCTGGTGTAATATGTGCAGGGATCATAGGGTTATATAAGAGAGATGAGGAATCATTGGGGTGGGGGGTGGGGGTGTTAACCTCAAGGGATTGGGCTGGATTCCAACGCTTTTTCCTCCCACTCTTCCACCTCCTAGCCTAAGTCCCTTCACACACACACACACACACACACACAGATACTCCTTTGGGGCCAGCACACGACAGGTGCTGACTTAAGAGCCCCTCTCCTTCCTCCTCATACGTCCACTTATACTCTGCCACCACTGAACCCCTGCCATTTCCTCTCAACACACTCACACTTTATATGCATACCCCTGCATTAAGGTGCTTTTTGGTGAACGTACCCCTACACCTGCCTATTGTCAGAGTGTTAGACCAATGTGCATTGTACATCAATTGTGCCCCAACATATAAATACAAAATACTTCCAGTTCTGGATGTGTCTTCTCCTTTACCCCTCTATTCTTCTTCACTTCCTATTGTATTCACACCTCATTTTTCTATCAGCCAATATTCTGTGTTTTTCTATATATATCTCTGTCTCTTTCTTTGTCTTTTTTCTTTCTTCATAGTCCCTTTCTTGAATCTTTCTGCTAAACCCCTAAAGGTCCCAGAGCATCCTATTGTGTCTCTCTCCATCTTTCTCACTTACTTCATCATTCTATACATTACCTCCCCCTCCTCCTCCTCTCTGCATTAAATTTTTTCTTTATCCTTTTTCTTTGTCCCTTTTCCGCAGTCTCTCTCCTCCTTCCCCTCCCTCACTCTCTCTTTCTCTCTCTTCCTCCCTTGCGTGTATTGGTGTTAGCCAGTGCCAGACTGTTGGAGAGAGAGAGAGAGAGAGAGAGAGAGAGAGAGAGAGAGAGAGCATTGCAGACTCCAGGCGGTTGCTGTTCCTGCCAGCCGTTACACACACACACACACACAGTCAATGAGGACAATGTGTCTGGACTGAGAAAAGGAAAAAAAAAGCATGGCTACGCTGCCACCCTGAGGCGACTGGGGGTATAACTGCAGCGGGGGTCATTGAGGGGAGACAGAAAGGATGATGAAATACTGGCAGCTTTTCAGTAACGGCTGAGCCCAGCCGGGGCCAGGTGGGCGGGGTTTGCTGCTGTGAGCTCACTGCTGCTGCTGCTGCGACTAGCTCACGGCAGCTATTATGCAAGAGAATGAGGGGAAGGGAGGGAGAGAGGAGCCGATGTGAACAACAGGAGGTTCAGTGAGGATAGTGCACTCAGCGAGATGATGTACAGAATGTCATCAGCGTCGGCGCTCATAAATCCCTTCAAACACATACACACAGACTGGATTTTTCACAGGTCTTTTGTCTCCACAAGTAGTGACTTCTTTCTTTCGATGGCATTCCAATGAAGACTTTTTTCTGCCCCAATCATCACAAAGACAAATAGTGATGTCCTGAGGCACAGCAGGGACCTTTACCAGATAAATAGCTTTAATTAATCTAGATGAACATAGCTCCCAGATATGTTCTGTGAAATATTATGAGAACATCCTTAGTTAAATTGATATGCAAATATTCAACTGCGAGGCAAATTCATTCAAACTTGTATTGTTACTGCACACTGAAAGTAAGGGGGGTGGTGGATTTATTGCATGCAAAGGAATGCTTAGGGTAATACAAGGTGACCCAGACAGAGTGGCTGACGTATTTTTAATAGCTGTGCTGAAGTGGCAACATCACCATGTTTCTTCATCGCAGCTTCCCACTCACTATCTATTTTTAAAAGGAGTGATGGAGATCATGAGTGTGACAGTCAAGGGTGAGCCTACACTCTTACACAACTTTGAAGAAAACGCTGATGGAGGCTGAGTGTTGTGCTGAGGGGTTTGTGGTGGTGGGGCAACAACACTGTGCACTATGACAGTGTGTTCTTTCTCAGTCAAAACATGGACACATTCTCACAAATTTCTCAGGTTCCAAAGAAGAGGATGTGTGATTTTATTCGTGAAAAAAAGAATGTGTGGATCCATCCAGATGAATTACACTTTCAATTTTGAAACTGATGCATGGAAATTGTATTTGCCTTGACCCTGGAGCTCATGCACTGCCGTCTCCTTTGTTTATGCTTACTCTTCATTTCTATGTCACTCCACTTTGCTTTATGCCTCCACTCCTGCACACACCTGCTCAAATACACTGAATGCTGAGGTGACCTTCAGGAAACAGAAACATATACAGTACTATACTATTTCCTATGTCTTACTTTCTCTTTTTATACATAGAAGAGTCAGAATATTTGTAGCAACCTCTGTGGAATTTGTGTGATTCTTTACACTCTTCTCATACAGGTGACAAGTTGAATTCGTTTGTCAGCACCTTCCCAGCCCTGTCTGCCCAATCAGCACACAACCCATCAGGACCATGGGAAAAAAAAAATCAGTGATGAATATGAACCTCAAAGCACCATCAATTAGAAGACAATCAAGGACTGTGGGGACAAAAGGGTAAAGAAAGAAAGGAGAAAACATTTTTCTTCTCACAGCCATCTAAGACCGTTTAGATGTGTAAAATTTTTTGAATTGAGGCCGACAGGCTTCTTCGAGCCCAGTGGGGTACTTATAATTTGTTGGGGGAGTGAGGGAGGGAGGGAATTGTAGAACAATGGCATTGTCCCTATTGCTCTAGAAGGCCAGGCTGCCGCCACTGCCTGCCTGCAGATTGTTAGTAGTAATTTGCTTTATGTTGAGTGGAAGCAGGATCAAGGATGAACTGAGGCGTGTGTTAATTCCTCTGCAGGGATCACATGCTCTTATCAATCTCCAATCACAGCTCCATCAGCGGGGGACACATAACCCACACAGACTGTCACGCCGGCCACCCAGGGTTGGTCTGTACCTCTGCCAAGTTGGTGAGATTACAAGCAACTGGCATCATATACCGTATGGTACTCTGCAAGAAGCAAAACAGGATCAATATGATGCGGAGGACTTATTCCTGGTCAGTTCTTCTGCAAGAGTCAAATTACTTATACTTCTTTCCCGCAGCAGCAGCAAGACTACAGGGATTGATTAGGACTGGCTGTGATCAATAGCAGACAAACAAACGTCTCAGCATGGTATGAGAAAAGCAAAACCTTAATCAAGCATTCACTTAGGAGTTCACATACATACAAAATTAATTCACACAAGATCAATAATTGACAGTTAGTCCACATGTGTTCAGTTAACTGACATTCTCCAGCTTTATTTGGTATGACATGAGTAATGGCAGCAGCGAGGGGAAAAAGAGACCGAGCGATGGAGAAAGAGCAAGCGAAATAAAAATTAGACACAGCTAATGCAGCAGGACAGTAGCTTTGTACTAGTCATTGTGCGGTCCGCTGTGTGATAGCTTCCCTCAGGCCTCTCTGCCCATCGTTGGCGGTAATTTGCTGTTGTCACTTTCACTTCGTATCAAGACTGTTCTACAGGCCACATCATACGAAAAGACTTCTACGGTTTCCCTATGAATTCCCCGTGGCTCCTGGTCAGAGGCCCAGCAGAGGGGCTCTGGATGAAGCAGGCCAGGGTGACAGTTTTGGGGAGGGCACTTTGGTGGGGTCCTAGAGCCCCCCAAAAGGTTCTCAAGCCAGGGCCCCGTGGTACACAGACAGCTGTGAGGGGCCTGAGGACAACAGGCGAAGGGCCAGTACAGAGGAAGCACATATTTTGTTGAAGGGTGTATTGTCACCACCCATCATCTCTCATTGCCCCGTTGAGAGTTGAGGGGCTCTACTCACATTTTTCTTTTCAATTGCTTTCCTCCCTTCTCCTATATCACAGGAAAACTTCACAGATGCATGAGAATCAGTGCTGCAGTCCTGAAAATACCAGAAGCACATGGCCGCTCACACAGAGCAGCCAGACTAATGTTCTCATCAACTGCATCTATTAGTTCATATTTGAGGAATGAGAGCCTCTCGGGATTTTCCGCCGTCTCTAAACACCTCAGCCTCATCACTGATATTGCAGGCCAGACACATTTAGACTCAGTAGCCCATTCTCCCACATCCCATCAGCTTTGATCTTCCATTTTCTCCTCCGCTGTGATATTTACATTACATTACGAGTGAAACACACACGCACAAAGGTCCATATGTGCCTGAACACACACCGCACCACAGAGTGGTACTGGCACCTCCCAGAGGGGGTCATATTGGCGGAAGACCTCCTGCACATCAAGACCGCAGGGTCATCATTATCAGTGCACTCTGTGGCAGGGAGAAGGCTCCATCACTCACATTCAACTAACTGCCGTGAGACACAGGAAGAAGAGAAGGAGATGAGTGTGGCCAAGGCGTTAAGCGATTAAGAGCTAAAGATGGAGGGGGTGGGTACGGAAGGAGAAAAGCAAATGGCAAAAAATAAAACGTATCAACAAAAGAAACATAAGACAAAGAGAGGTAGGCTGCAAGACAAAGACACAAAGAGAGTCGGGGTCCAGACAGATAGAGACAGACAAAGGGAGATGATCCACTACCTATGCAGACTGCAGCTGGAAAAGCTGTCTGGACTCCCCTCCCCACGCACAGCATGCTAGGCTATTACAGTAATGAGTGCAACCACCAGAGTGACGTCATGTATCTATAGCATTACTGCATGCACTGATGTATAGGACAAAGAGAGCGAGGGAGATAAAGCAAGGAAACAGAGGGAGAGACTCAGAGAGGGGGGAGAGAAGGTGCAGCACACATCAATGAGAAACAGAACAGGTTAAAGACAAAGAAAACAGCCATGGGAAATTCATTTACACAGGCTCCTCCCTCAATTGACTCGCCTGCTTTGTTACATCTGCAGGTGGAAAAATCAGCTTGAACATATATTAGATAACAGCACCCACCCAATGCTCCCCCACCTTCCACTCTTCTCCATCACACACATACAGTCCCCCTCCACAGACCAGTTCACAAAAACAATAAAACGCTTATTGCACACATATGCAAGTCACTGGCTCTTCCACAAGACATGATTAGGATAATGAAGGCAGTGACAAAAGGAGACCACCAATTATTTGGTTCTTCAATCCCCAGTTGGCTGGAGATCACTGTCACTCTCTAATGTGATGCACCATGCCTGTAAACTGGAGCACATGGTCTGTACCATGAAGCTTGAAATTACATGACAGTCAGGCTTATTCTGTATTCATGTATGGAAAGTCAATGAGACACTCTAGTGCACATTCCCACAGTTCTGTGCACCAACAACTGGGAGCTAACCCAGTACAGCCAGTCTTCTTTTACTGGCTACAGAGCCACTCTGAACAGCTGGTGGCTAAGTACCTTGTTCAAGGGCACCTTGATGGCACACTGCAAGAAAACCCCAATTTAAACACATGAACTGTAGAGATTTAGAGGGAAGAGAGAAATGCAACTAATTACGTGATAAGATATACAGAATAACACTATCAGCAGTGACTGATCAGCCAGAATATGTTTGTGACAAAAGGAGTCTATGTTGCACACATGCTAATGTTTGGGCTACTATATGTGTATCTATAATGATCAATCAAGTGACCATTATTGAAAAAGACTAAAGATGAGGAGACTGGTTGGTTGAGAAGAAAGGCCTGAGGGGTTTGGTAACATATGAGCGGAGCGGGTGGATTGTACAGAAGGATGGAGGGTAACCCTATGTCCTACTACCTATAGTTATGGTACTATTCACATCATGGGTCTGAAGCAAGCACAAACTAACACATGAGCAGAGAAGGGCTGACCACCCTAATGCTCCACTCTACTGTATCATCTACTTCACTCAAACGTATGAAGATATTTAGCTTTAGAGTCCTAAAAACACAGTATGCACGCAAAAGAAGGAAAGTTCTTACTCATCCAAAACTGTATCGATCTCCACTTATAACTAAAAGATGACTACAATATAATTACTACAGTACAATTTACGGAATAAATTCATTTGATTCTTTCGTGTCAGCTCTGATTTTCACATATAAGCATGAAGAAATGATCAATGTCTATGTTGTCAGCTGAAACACAAGCTACTTGGCTGAAGTATATCACTAATGTTTCCAGAGCACAAAGACAGAGAAGCTCTTTATTTTAGGCAGGCATGGCAGGGGGCGACCTGAGGAGCCATGAAACAGGGGGCCTCTTGAGTGCGACCACCCCAAAGACAGCCTGCTGCCGGCGTTGACACTGTGAGAGCAGCGCAGGAATTTACCGTGACAGCGGAAACAGCCTCTCCTCAGGTGGACGTTCATAAAGACAGAGTCAGGACACACACACACAGGTACACACACATGCAGACCTTAGCAGTGAACCCTGCCAAAGCTCACCTCCCTGTAACCTTGATGGTGGGATTCTAGGAAAACGTGAGCCTTTCCTCACCTTTTGATCCTAAAAATGTTCTCAGACTCAGTTGTACAGGGTCGCTCTGTCATCAAAGTGTCAGATTAACACACACATTATCATATTTTTTAATTATTACATCTGAAGTATGCGTTCTTGTAGCATTGAGCATCAAGACAAGGGATTTTCTGTATCGAGTTAAATATTTATGTATGTGTGCAACTAGTTGGTTCCTAGAAGCCTTGTTTCCCGAGGGCATAATTAGCCTGTGAGAAACGCTTCCTGTTACAAGTATTTCAAAAGTAGTGGTATTATGGGAGCTTGGGGTGGACAAAGACGGGGCTGTTGAAATCATGGTATCATCTCTTTTTCAGAATCACGTGGCAAAAACAAAACCATTATAAAATCCAGTTGCTGCTGTCAAACTAAAAGCCTGGGGAGCAGCAGGGCCCCTTCAATGAGCGTCTAACCAGAGCCAACCTGGTTGTATATTAGTCAACGTGCTGTACCTAAGGGCAGAAGCAGTCTTTGGTTCCGATCCAGATCAATCAGAGCGGTATGTCTGTGAAGAAAGCCTGAACTCCTGTGACCTGGCAGCGCAGGATAAAACAACATGCATCCTGGTTCTGCTTTCAGGTATTTCCGGAGTGCACCTTGGGCCTATTTTACAGTGAACCCACATATCGGCTTACAGACTTAAAATAAGAATTTGTGTGCATAGGTTTGCATACATGTATGCGGGCATGCGCATGGCTGGTTAAGTACGGCCGCACGTATGTCGCCAACATGTGTTTCTGATGAGTCAATATGGATCTGCATTTCAAATAAAAATAATGGGAAGCAGAGCAAGAGTGAATGAAAGGGAGAGGGGGTGGGGGGCAGAGTATGGCATCTATAGGTGTGGGGAGGGGGGCATTCCAGAGGTCTGATGTAGGAGGTAAATTAAAAATATCCCCGGCTGCTTGGAGGGGGTCCAGGGCAGCTGACATACACCGCTCAGTCAGGGAGCTTGCTGCTGATCCAGTAAGCACTCACTCACGGCCAATTATGCTTCCTGTGATGTGTGTTCAACCCCCCTACATGCCCCCGCCTCCCTACCTTTAGCCCTCTAGCAACACCAGCCAGAGAGAGAAAGCTGTCAAAGAGTCGGGATCAAACCTCCAATCAAACACTGGCTGTCACACACCCAGGTGATGATTAATGGCTTATATTCACTGACCCAGAGAAGAAAGGAGAACAGAGAGCAAGCTACAGATGGGAGTTTTCAACTCATTACAAAGCACAGTAACATGTGTTGAGAAGACCAGGGTCCTCTCCATGTTCGTGCAGCTCAGCAACTGGCACTGGCATGCAATTATGGTGTCGAGAGATGAAAGTTCACTCCATTGAGAGAGCCAGGCTGTCAAGGTTTTCTCTGCTTCCGGGCAAATTAACAAATTAGATACAAGAGGTTTGCCATTCACCTGTGTTTCACTTTCTCCAGAGGCTCTCACTTCTTTTCTCATAGACACACACAGTAAGGGTCTTGCCACTGGCGTCCAACCGTGTTCTGCGGTGGAAACCAAACACTGGCCTGTTTTGACTGGATGTGATCCTTGTTTCCGGGCGGAATGCTGCCAGAGGCGGATTGATGGCTCTCACCCAGAGGAGGACGTTTACAGGAAAATCCTCCTGGCTGGAATTCTCCTTCTTTTTATATTGGATTCGAAACACAGGGTCACAGTCATGGCTGCGCTGGGGCAAAGTGTTCCCCAAGTGATAATGAATGCAATGTGGCTGTGCAGACCCCCACACACACACACGTTTGTACTTCTATATTTCTGGGAGCCATCACTGACATAATGCTTCCTATAGACCTTATACTAAACCTTAATCTGACCTTGACCTGCACTTAATCTTAAAGAATAATAACAATATTACAACTGTGGTCTTGCTTTAACAGCTCTGGTTATAATGTCTATTGGATTTAACCACACCAACTGCAGAGGTCCACTGAGGTGAAGGAGCATAAGCGGTCTAACAGACTGTTAACACAGTAATCAAAGGCACTTTATTCTAGGAAAGCACTGAAGCAGATTTTATACCTGACTTGGGGCCTGATATGATTATTTTCCCGCTCCCGAGTTAGTAAAGTTCCAATATGAATCATAAACATCAATTCCTGGACTTCAACTGCTAAAATCGCCAGTGAGGGCAAGCTGACCAGAAAATATACAACCTTTGTATTTATATTTTGGCCTGTGCTGCAAAACAAAACGCAAACCTAACCAAAACCTAGCCATGTGATGATATTAATCACCCTCCATATTGAATCCAGGGGATTATGTTAATTATTTTATTGACATTATCCATCTATCTGTGATCATACATTAGTTTTAAAACCTCTGGTATGTAGCCAACCTTACATAGATTAGAAGTCCCCTAAAAATACACATACACAAATTTGAATTATACAGCATATATATAAGCAGCCACAGACACACTTGTAAAAAAAATATTAATAAGATGACTACCCAACAGTGTCCTCACTCTCAATGTCTGAAGCCAAAACTGTCCCTGTCTGTGACAGATGCACAAGAACACCCACAGATGTCTGAGGAAACTCTGGATATACAAAGTCACATACATGGACATGTTTAAGAACCTATTTGTACACACAATCCTACTCCCCATCTTTAAACACTAACAAAAACTTACATTATACAGTATGCCCACATATATACAGAGACGTGAGAGCAAAATTGTTTACAGTGTGTTACAGTATGTCTCCTCAGTAAATGTCCTGTGTACACACATACTAGTTGAATCCATATGAACAAAAAAAAGCACATTCCTCTTCTGCGGCCAGAAAGCAGACCAGTTGCTTCCGTAATGGATCGATAGGACAGTAAGACAAACGCTGAGATTAAAGTACCAGAGGAAGAAAGAGATTGACAATGAAAGACAAGAAGAGAAGGGAGTACGAAGAGGTGGGGCAGGAAGTGGAGAGAAAAAAGGACAGTTCACGCAAACAGGGATTCATATTGTTACGTAATCATTTTAAATGTGAGGTTTTCTCAGTTGTATCCCTTTGTTGATCTTATTTACTACTGTTGTTTCACTGGTTTTCTCAACAGAGAATAAAAGACAGAGTAGAGCGGGAGGAAGACAGAGAGACGGGGAGTAGTGACAGTGATAGAGAACCAGTGGACTCCTGGGACAGCAGCAGAGGCGAGTCCATCGATCCAGGACAGTGAGCTGGCTCACATTTCACCTCCTCAGCAGTAACACCGGCGCTTTGCCATGGAACTGAGCCCTATATCCCGTCTGGACAGGGTCACCTCCACTCTATATGCGTCTGTCTTTGTGTCTCATAGACAGGAAAAAGCAATATCTGTAATGTTGCAATTACATTTTTCACACAACAGCAATAACAAAGAAAACTTAGAACAGTATCCAAGCTTTTTTGTTATTACACTGCTGTACAACCACATGGCATCTCAACTCGAAGGCCAATTTGGATGGTCCCCACAGTCACATGCCGTCCTCAGCAGAGACAACTGATAGTCTGAATGAATCATGTCTATTTGTAAGTTGTGCCCCATAATGGAGGAGGGGGAGAGGGGGGCTAGGCTCGGCTCTCAAAGCCATCCACTGTCATCTGAGAGGGCCCAACCCATGTGACAGACGACCGAGCATGTGGCATCTCCCTGACCCCTGACCCGGAAACCTTTCCCACTATCTGCCCCTGCTGCGGCTAACGGATGGTCAGAGAACCTCAGTGACCACTGACCACTGGGACTCTTTTGTGCTAGCGGTCAATCACATCAGGAAAGGTCACATGGGGGTCACATCACAAACAGGTGAACTTTGACTCTTCACTCTGGTATTTGGGTAGGTTGTGTAGGGGAGCTGATAAGATTGAGACTCGCCGACAGATCACAGATAAGACTGATACAACATGAGCAATGGGAATATTTCTGAAAACAGACCACACAGAAAAAAGCGACTGCAGCCTTTATCTCCTCGACCCCAACTTTAAATAACAAAACTCTGATGTGTAGTTAAGTAAACTTAAAAAAAGAGGAAATACAGTGACTCAAATCTTACTTTTTCCAGTCTTTGTGGACTCACAAATCTAATAGTCAACTTAAATTTTTGAATCGGACTTAAGAATGTGGTTTTAAATCAAAAATATGCTTGCAATGTGAATGTAGCCCAAAGACATACATGCTCATGGCTTAGGTTGTTAATGTGTAATTTTACACATTACTAATGTGTAACTGTGTAATAAACAATACAATATCTTTCCACTGGATGAGAAAAAAATGAGTTAGTGGCTCCAAGAGTCATTTAGCTCAAGGCCTTCTGAAGGCCCATTAATTTTTTTTACTGCTTTTTTAGGCCAGGTTTGCACTGTGTATTACCTATTACACAAATCATATAATATATAAAGCCTGAATCTGGCACTACATTGCAAGTCGTAAGCAAGTTACCAATAATAATTCTTCGGTCGGGAAAAATCTCCAAATTCTCTGCTCAATCTTTTCATATCTTTCCAGGAGCAGCCTGGCCGCCTACTAAGGACTGTTTTCTGGACTTGTCCCAAACTCTTTTCAGCACCAGTGGGGTTTATAACCCACCTGACAAACATGACCACCCAGCAGGCCGGCGACATTTACAGTGAGCCGTTTCAGCCCATTAGCCAGCATCAGATCCTCAAGCTATGGCACCTCGTGAGCAACATGACCAGTGGCTCCAGGATTTAACTGAACCCCAACACAGCCACCGTCACCACCTCCTCTGCCTTTACTAAAACAATAAAAGCTTGGTACTGTAACAGGAAGAGGAAGTATGGTTCCCCAAGGATACCTTCCTGCTGTTATTCCTGCTACTATTTCACATAAATTCACACCCGAAATCAAGGCTGATGAAATGACAGAGGGAAACTGTGGCTAACAGTTCACATCCTCTACATGAGAGGGTACTCTGTGTGTGTTATATTATCTATATAATAGGAAGTGTAAGAGAAAGACCCAGATGTCCCAGCAGGAAGAGATAAATTTTGAGTTCACGTATATTTGGATATGACTCATTGATTGATTTATAATAAATGAAAAAAAAAACAAATGATCCTTGAAGAAGTTCAAAGACATCTAGACAATATTTTCATTTCAGTCATTGTGACTTTACTCTGACTTGGACATTACTGGAGACAGTTTAATAGACTTAATTTCCTACCACAGCCTGAACTCCTGAACTGATCCAAAGCTAGATTTAAAGAAACCACCAAGGGCTCATCACACATACCCTTAAACTCACAGTCCACTTGTTCCTGGATGGCTTTGGACCTCAGGGGACACATCTTTAGCATTGCTAAACTAACATCTCACTGGTTTCGGGTCGGAAGTTAAACACAAGAGGAGAGAGGGGCTGCGGTGTGTGATGCCGGTCAGCAGCAGACGCTTTCCACTGGAGGTTTAGTTTTGTTCAGAGCCGCACATGCAATCAAAACATTTTCATACAGAGCTCACTCTGAAATTACTTTCATTCATACAATTATTAATGTGCAGTGATTTTTAGATGAGTTTAATTATTAAAGAATGATACCGTTTTGTACTTCCTATAGGGGTTTTGATGTCAAGTTATGCTGCTAAACCTATGTTAATCTGTTAGACAAGTACAAGAGCAGAAAGTTTAAAAACTTTTCCAACAGATCTGAAAACTATGCAGCAGCCTCTGGCTGAGCACTGACATCAACACAGAAGAGTTGAAACAGTGCAGTTCCACAATTGGCCACTTCAGGCTAGCTCAAAAATCCCCATAGTTCTCATTAAAATTACACTAAATGGACCTAAATTACCAAGCAACAGACAAATGACCTCTCTCTGAAGATCTGTACATCCTTTTCCTTCCATCTCCACAACTTTTCCTGACTCCCATTAGTTACAGAATATGCCATTCAGCCCCTCTCTCTCTCTGACCATCTGGCTGGTCAAATGGATAGTAGCCTCAAAGGTCATGGCAGCTCTGGTCTGTCATGACCCTGTCAGTATGAGTGCTGCACTTATCTGTAATGGAAGACACTGTGTGAGGCTGACAGTCAGGTGGAGGGGGGGGGGGGGGGGGGGGGTGCCTAATTTCAAAAACAAGGTTGTATTTTTTTTTATAAAAATGCAGGAGCGGTGTTATTGTAG
>JAVQJX010133487.1:0-10578 GCA_036025115.1 Ambassis agassizii
CCCCCCCCCCCCCCCCCCCCCCCCCCCCCACTGGCTGAGTGAGAGAAAAGTGGAGTAGAGTTATTGCCGGCTGGAGCTCTCGCAGCTGAGCAGCCTGAACTCTGGCCGCAGGGGTCAGCGAGAAGTGGCGCGCTGCTCTTAAAGGAGTGGAGGGTGAGCGGGGGTAGTGTTTGATGAAGAGGTGACAGCTCTCTCAATGCGTCTGCTGTAGTGTGCGCCAATCACATCCCACCTCCTCATTGTCAACTGAATGCTGACTCAGAGCTTTTCCGAGCTTTAACCCCAGTTTGACTTTCGCTAAAGTTTATATTTAACACTCATTTGCTTGTTTTGCACATTTTCTTCACACCAAGGAAAATAAAGCAGGCCAAGCTGTAGGTGCATCATTAACACATGGGGAGAGTGTGTTCACAGGGGAGACCGGGACTCTGCTTCTCATTCTCATTCTGTTTCTAAAAGCATGAATTTCTTGGAGGAAGAAATCGCTGTTGTTGGTTTCTTAGTGTTACAAAAAGACCTTTTTTTTTTTTTTGTATATCTTCAAAAAAAAGTTTATCGTTGAAGAAAAGAATCAGTAGTTGTAGTATGTAAGTTGACTTTTTGTCTCTGTAGAACAGAACACAAAAACAGAAAGTGCTTCATGTTGAAATCAGAGTGAAATTCAGCTGCAGTTTCTGACTGACACACCAGCTCTGAAACAAATCCTCCAGCATCTCTGTTCTTTGTGTAACTTTGCTGCAGTGTCAACTTTAATTGAGACAACACACTCAGGGCACTGGTTTATTCATCTGAGAGTGTTTAGATTCAAGTGGCAGTCTGTTCTAATGAGTCAAAACACTGACCCGCCTGACAGCAGACAGTGTGCAGCTCTTGACAGTTGTCTTTGTGGACTGGTTTTCTTGTAATATGTTCAAATTTGTTATTTTTTTCCCCCTCTTTCTCTCTCACACACACACACACACACACACACACACACACACACACACACTCATGTGTCTTTTCATCCATAATGGTCCCCAGCCAAGTGTTATCCTCCTATCACACCAAATTACATCTCCATTTACTGCACGGGCTGCCGGGTGGCTATAGTGGCTCCTTTAAATGAACGTAATGATGAAGCTCTCTGTGGATCTTGCTCATTATTCTTCCCTTAAAAAAACAGCTCCCAGGGATGATAACAGAAGGGGGTCTGACACTGTGCCTGCAAATAGTTTGGCTTTGATCAGGTCTGTTCTGGAGAAGACAGCTAAAAGGGTTTGGTTGTCTCAAAGAAAAGATGGGCATAATAAATGGATTACGAGTGCTAATATGAGGGTCAGAAAGCCCCCTGTTTCTCCACCCCCAGCAGACCACACATAACAGCAAAAATATGTTGTGAGGAAGAGGGCTGGGCATGTTTTGTTCGAGTTTTGTTTGAGTCGTCTTGCCTGTCAGTTGACCATCCTCACTTTTCAAATCAGCGTGCAGATCCTTTGTCACTTTGCTTCCCTCAAACAAGCCCTTCACCTGCCTCATCACTTTGCTTTACAGAGACATGGATGCAGGACTATATACGAGTGACTAGCTTTTACATGGTTTGAGTTAGCAGGAATAAATCTGCAAGTTGTAAGAAAAGAGGTGGACAGCTTGTGACTATCAGGGAGCATTCCTTCCACCCAGACATTGAACTGTTAGCAGTTTTCACATGCCAGCTTGGTTGTTGTTTACATTCCCCCTTTGCTTACCCAGCAACCATGTGGGACATCATTCTCTTTCTTCTCCCTTACTGAGGACTTGATAGTGGATAATTCATTGTCTCATCTTACAAGTTTCATCATTTGAATCAACTGTTTTCGAGGGAATCTGTGTGTGGACTATGGGTTTGATTGTGATTCTCATATAGATGCATTGCAATGAGATAAAATGGCTGCTCTGTGTATTTTTCACTTTAGTCCAAGAGTTACTTGTATGCATAAACTGTATATAAAAATTGACAATGAGGCTCTGATTCATTGTTCAGGTAGAGCTCTTCAGTTTTCAGCTACTGTACTGTTCAGGTTTTCTCATTTACTTTAAAATAATAAGAAATG
This sequence comes from Ambassis agassizii, assembly GCA_036025115.1. NCBI lineage: Eukaryota > Metazoa > Chordata > Actinopteri > Ambassidae > Ambassis > Ambassis agassizii. The sequence continues at coordinate 2,070 of JAVQJX010133487.1, forward strand.
GTAACAAGTTAACGTTCAATTTAACCAGAATTACTGAGTTAGATTGGAATGATCAGTCTGTTACAGGTTATACATTACATAGCAGACACAACTGGTCTAGCCCTCAAACACACTTCCTGTGTCTAATCATTACTCTCCTCCTACTAAAATGTGGATCCGCAACCTTTAACTTCTACTACTAGCATCATTCATTAAGCATGACCAGGTGTAGACATATAGTGTCAGACAGGGCAGACTGCTGTGTGCTTTGTTTTGAAAGCTATTTTTGATTGATCAAAAATTGTATTTGAGCCACCAGTGCCAGTCTTATTACAGTCTTCTGCTTTTAGCATAGACTGACATTCATTGCCTGTCATGTTCTGACGGTGTTTTGTTAGTCCTTCTGAAGGCTTCTGTGACTTGTTGTTTTGCAGTCAGACAGGAAATAAATTCATGACAACTAAAAACAAGCTTATAGTCCCCCTCACCACACACACACACACACACACACACACCCGCCCCTCTGCCTTCACTTTCAGAACTGAACTACGGATAAAATCTGTCAAACATCCAAGAATTACAGCTGTCACAGATGATGAGCTCCAAACGGCAGTCTGAAAAACTGTCAGATAGTGATTCAGTCTGCCTCAGTACTGATTCAGCAGAGCTGCCTTCTCTTTATCTCTAGGAAAATTCCTAGACTAGAATGAAAATATTCTGATATAAATCACCGTTCATCTTTGAGATTAGCACCTGTGCAACACAATGAAGATGAACACTTTGTCTCAGCTTTATACTGTGTATGCAGATATTTGCCCACAGGGCTGTAATCTCATTAAACAATACACTAATATAGTAGTGTCTCATAAGTTCGCTCATATATAAATTATTCAATTGAATGCATATGTAAAGCATATCAAATATGTATGAGCAAATCTTGTATAACATCTTTCTGTTCCTCCTTACTGATAATACAGACAGATCCTCTGGATCAGTGAGCTTGGCACAGCACCCGCTTTCCTCTCCTCGTCATCTCTCTCAGGACTTAATAATCCATGAACACTTGAAATCTTTCCAGTTCATTAAACACCTTAGCTCCAAGTCCCATGTTGGAAGCATGAAGAATATGGTTTTACACTGTTTACTAAAAGTCAACAGACTGTGAATCATATTTTTACCTGCGGGCATTTGAACAGCTCTGGCAGGATTAGGAACGCTTGCTTGACTTGCTATAGCTTTAGCAATAGAATTCATGAAGAAATTTGGTATCTGAATATATTATTGTGTTCACTTTTGTTTACAGCATTGAATGTCAGGAGAGATCAAACATTGTTAAGGTCTATTAAACAGGAACAACATTTGATAAGTGTTTTCCCTTTTCATTATGATCATTAAAGGCCTGAGCTGCGGCTAGCCCGCTGTTCCCTTTTAAACTTGACCCCTCTGACAGCGCTGAACCCCTCAGCCCTTTCTTCAAAGCTAGAAAGGTAAGCACCATGTGGAGATGTAAGCTCAGCTGCTTTTGTCAGGGACTTTTTAGGTGGAGGCCTTGGAAACTCTGTTTGACAGTCCTTGGGCTCTTAATCTCTCCAGAAGCACTCTGTAATGGCCGTGGCGCCTTGCTGTGGTTCTTGGAGGGCTCGGAGCTTAATTAGAGCCTGAGCACAAGCTGGCTATTGAAGCTCTGATCCATGCCAAACTGATCTGCGCCATTGTTTGTCTGTTAAATCCTTTGCTTTCTTAGTATCTGTCTTTTTTTCTGTCTTCTGTTTCCTGCAGTGGAACAGCATCTTAAAGCGATTGATCTGCAGAGCAATTGAAGCTTACAAATGAGCCCGCTGGAACATTTCCTATCTGAAGCTTTCCAAGTGCCACTGCCTAATTAGCCATATTTCTGATTGAAGGCTGCAAAAGATGTCATGCTCGGCTCAAGAAGCCAAGTTGTCATAGCGCCAGATGGTCTCAGTGTGACATCTTCTAGACCAGACAGACTGAAAAATGAGATGGAAATATTTGTACAACACAGTTCATAAATCCTCCTCCCCCCCCAAGGCTCACTGTCAGAGACCCCCCCCCCCCCCCCCCATCTTCAAAAGAAGGGGAACTCACAGAGATGTTGCTCCAGTCCCGGCCCCTGTAATGAGGCTTGACACGGACAGCGTACAGAGACAAAGCAGAGATCACCAGCGCAGAGAGCGATCACTGGAGCCTGACACTGTGTGTTTTTAATAACGGCTAGGATCAGCCCTGGTGTGCAGTCACATCTGTTAAACACTGGAGCAGGTGTCTGGCTGCCACAGGGGAGCAGTCACAGGGGGACGGTGTACTTACTGTCAATCTAAAGCAAATGACAGAGAGGGACAACAGAGATGTAACAAGATCCTGACAATACAGCAGGAAAGCCAGCAGTGGGTGATTCTGAGCTCTGAGCAATGACACAATATTGAAGGCTGATATATCTTGAAAGAATGCTATATATTCTGAAGAGATGAATTGAATTGGAGATGAACTGTTCTGAATAGACAATGCTTGGCCTGTTGGAACAGCTACAATGGCTTCCATTAGACTTCTTTCCATGCTTTGTGCTCCTTCTCTTCACTGTGTTTGACTGCTTTAAGTGCAAACTTGACTTTGTTGACTTGGACAAACAGACTCAGCCCTGGCAGTGAGCTCAATGTGTTGTAGCCAGACAGAGAAGATATGAGATAACAGTGTTAATGAACCATGATGCTGTCCTGGTTTTATCTTGATTGCTGTTATAAAAACTCCACCTTTTACTTTGTTTCCATGTTCTGATATCTGTGCTGAGGGTCAAGAGAGTGATGTAGTCCACTCCCTGCTCAGCCAAGCCTCAGCTGCACTAGTCTAGTAAAGGTTGTCTGTTTATTTATGAGATGAGGGAATGTAATGAGTCCTCCATTAAAAGTAAAGGTAGCTAAAGTCCAGCAGCTCCCTCAGACACTGCACACCTTTCTAAGACTTGAACGAAGCTGTGGAAGTCATACTGGTAGTAATTTGAGTTCTTAATTGATCAGCTGTGGATAACACAATGTCCCGTGCTTAAATCAGATTAGGTGAAAGTAAACAGTGGTGTCTCTTTCAGCCAGCATTACGTTTTTAGTTGTTTGTTCTGTAATCCTTAGTAAGCTGGCACGCTGTGGTAAATAAAGGCCGCTGTGTTTTCAAGCCTCTCACCATGGAGAGGTTTCTATGCAGCCAGTCAAAAGAACAGTCAATGTAGTTTTTTTTAAAGACACATACAGAGAGATCATGTTGAAAATTTCCTTTGATTAAAAGTGAAATAAAATAAGAATTAACTTCATTTTTAAGTATAGTGACCTACATTCAGACCGCCTCTCAAACGTATGAAAATAAGCCTTTTCTCTCTAATGCTCCTCTTTCTTTCAAAATGGAGATTTTAAAGAATATGTCTAAGAAGGGTATCCAACCAAAAAGAGGAGGGGAGCGCCATAGCTCTCAAGCACCTATTTTTAAAACACTAATCTATAGAGTGGATTTCCCAGGGTTCCCTCTGTTTTCCTGGCAGAGTTTCCACTCTGTTCACCTCACCGCGTTTCCCCAAGGAACTGAAACAGTGGCTCTTTAATGATGTTCCTCTCTTTAATAAAGGATTATGTGGTGGTTGAATGGCTGTATCAAAGACTAATGTTACGTTGAGATAATATTCTGCAGAGCCTGTTCTGTAATGAAAGTGATTAGGACAGAGCCACATGTGACTGCTGATGTTTTTGAAGTTAGCACTGAGCCACATTTATCAGTGTGTCTAACAACATTCTTGTGGAATATCAGGGCAGAATCTTTGAAAGGGTTGTAGCACCAGTAGAGGGGCGGCGCAAAAAGTCAATTCAAGTTTATTTATCATTTTCGTAATGACTGTTTCCCCGGTTTCTTTTTCATTATCGTTACTCTCATAAACAATAAAAGCTTGATTTCAATGAGAGTGTCTGATTAAATGAAAACCCGAGGCAGCCTCCATCCACCGTAATACAAAGATAATAATGAAAGTGAAGGAGCCTGCAGCCTGGCAGATGAGCATTTTTGGCAGCAGGTTAGCAATCACTGAATAGACATACACACCACATCAACATCTCAATCTAGCCTGATATGCGTTCCAGAGATGATATCTCACAGGGGGCTCGCTGCCTAGCTCACCCCTGCTGCCCCTAATTATTACCCAGCAGGCTGAAGACTGTCATAGCCATCACATGAAGTGCTGAGGAGAACTCAGATTTTAAATTGGTCTGCTGAATCCTGTACATAGATGATAAAGGTTGTCAGTCCTACCGTTACCGTAGAGGTCAGATGTAATATTTTAATTTAAAAAAAAAGTCAGTGAATAACAAATCCACAGCTGTGTCAATTCCTCACCAGACATTTGATTTAGCCCTGATTAGTATTCCTTTAAGAAGGGCCATGCTGCCCTCCTGTCATTAAAATGGATTTAACAGAGACCCCTCTGAGGATATGCCAGAGGTTGACAAAGCAATATCTGTGTTGTCACTCATCATTGTGTCAACACAAATAACAGCTCAAGTGGTTGGTGTTAGCGGAGGTGAATTCTAGACGTTTTTTGAAGCTGTTGAAGAAACGTTAGCTTGATGTAAATTGAGCTGTCCGCAGGAGTTGAACTGTGACTGCACAGGTTTAACATGGCATAGCCACAGTGCTCAGCAGTGGCAGAGGCCATTGTGTATTGTGTCAGGGGGAGTGTTGTGTGTTTTTTCCCAGTGTGCTGCAAAAAGGCCGCTCAGTGTCAGAGGTGAGTGAAGTGAATGGAAGCCGTGGGACCCCCCCCGTACCCCCTTCAACTCACCCACCCTGCAGAACTGGGAGGAGAATCCCCCCATTGAGGGCACTGAGGCAGAATACTCAAGGCTCAACAAGAAGGGGGCTAAAGGCTTTGTCTCTGGTTCACTGCCTTCAAGAAGCCTCTGGATTCCTGGCAACCAGGTTTGACTGTTGGAGCCTACATGCAGGACAAAGGAGCCTGTTTTTCTCAGCTGATGTGCAGCATCATGGCTCGCTGTGGGAAACAAAGATTGCTGTGAGGTTCTAGGAGGGCTTATTCTGGGTATCAGCTGGTTTGTGTTGTCAAATCACACTCACGTTTTTTTTTTCTAACTGGACTTTTTACATTAATATTCTGTGATATGATGGCTTTTTTCAGTGGGGAATTATTCTGAGCTAACTGCAAATAGATGAGCTATTAATTTTTTTGGCCAAGTTTTGATGTAGGGGAAGTGGAAGTTTTAAGTCCACTGAGATGATCCAATTATCTTGCAGGCCCTGGATTAGCATTAATCTGCTCTGGTTATTAGTGAGCACATAGCCTCCTCTGACTTTTCCTTTTCCTGCCTCCTTCGTCCTTCATTCTGTGCCTTTGCTTTCTATATGTCTTTTATAAACATACGTTCTCAGTCTTCAGGTCAAAGTCAGGATTTATACATATACGGACATCATTTCCTGGAGGTATTTTAATATTGCTTCTACTTCTGATGTGCAGGACCACAGCTAAGTCTGCAAACGATGCCATGAATTGGAATGAGGCAGCCGTAGCCGGAGGCTGGCTCGCCAATAAGCCGCGTGTTTATCAGAAAATTAATCCTGGAACATGGACTTACACGTGTGTTAGATGTCAGGAGTAAGGAGAAGGGCCGCTAAGAATTCATGACATGTCTAATGACCTACAATACTTCATGGCTCCTGCTAGAAAGTGGATCTGTTCTAAGGGGAGGATATGTGAGTGGTCTGTAAAATGACAAAGAGCCACAGGCTTAGATGTTATCAGCATATCCAAGAATCACAAGCCAACAAATTTCCTGTGATGTGGTGATTGAAAGCGGAACAGCAGCTTTGTGTAAGACCAGATAAAGTACCAGTGTGGGGATGCTGTTCATAAAGTCCATAAGGCTTCTTTTCCTTCTGCGTCCTCTTCACAAGGTTCTTTGATGGGCATCTCCAGTGACATTTTGGCAGGAGAGAGTACTCAGCGTTGACATTTTGGACAGCATAGATCTGTGTGCAGACTTAAGTCTTCATGTCATTTGAAGTCTCATTGGATCTGATGACACATTCTTTGGAGGGGAGGGGGATTTGGGGGGGGGGGGTCTGTGTTCATCTGTCATCAGCACACACAGGCTTTAAGTGGTTCAACCACACTTAATTAGCCTCTTCTATGCGACACTCTGCGGCCCTTCGTTCAAATTAATCTTCTCAGGTTAACGCCCGGCACCCACTCCACTGTCTACGACAGGAGGTCGAATTTATCCTCTGCTGAGAAATTACTTAACTAAATGAGGGCTCCTCCATGAAGCCACAGCTAAAGACCTTGATTAATTAAAGAGAGACGCTTCCTAATTAAGGTCTTATTCTACTTGGTTCAAGGATGACCCCGTAAAACAAGCTGAGGCAGTAATGAGTCATTTCTCAGGCTGTTGAGTTTGTGTGGGCACAGTGTTCATCATCAGAGATAATGTTTACATCAGTTTTGTAGAATAATTGTCTTCTTCAGAGAGACACACAATGGTCAAAACTTCTGCATCATTTACATACTTTTCTTTCTCTCTGCTTTCTCTCTTAAGGTCAATGGCAAGGACCTCTCTAAGGCCACCCACGACCAGGCGGTGGAGGCTTTCCGCACTGCCAAGGAGCCCATCATGGTCCAAGTCCTGCGCAGGGCCCCTTACCCTAAACTGGTCAGCCCCCCCGCAGACACCCAGGTCTCAGATACCAGCACCCAGACTGACATCACCCTGCAGCACATCATGGCCCTTACCAAGCTGCCTCCAGCCTCACCCCCCATCACAGAGCTGGAGGAGTATCTGCTTCCAGAGGAGTAAGTGCCAGCTGAAAAAATGAGCGTACCTGAAAGTGATTTAATTGCTGATGCTTGAAGGTGTCACAACTCAACAGTGTTGAAAAGGTCTCTCAGACACAATCCGAACTTTCACCAAGAGAGTGACACCTTATCTTGTTCTCCACACTGCACCGTTGTGATGTGTCTCATGTTTCAGGGGAAAATGTCCCTGTCACTTATGGGTGATGACAGCTCCTCCAGGGCACACAGATACATTAAAACCATAGTTTTCTTAATTTGTATTTGCATATTCCCAAATTGCATCTCTTTCTGCGTGTGCGTGTGTTAGGCCCTGGAGCTTGTAGAGCCTGGCTCTAGCAGCAGTTACCCTTTAATGAATAATAGTGATTTCTTTAATTGATTTCCGAGTCAAATTAATAACACAAAATGTTAATTTGTGATTAGCCTCCGGCTGTAGCTTGAGTTTATCTGCTTCAAGAGTGATTTCTTCATTGGGTTCTTATTACTTCCTCTCTACTACTCATTTATTTTTCAAACTCTGGGGCAAAATTAAATCTACATTGACAAATGTGTTAATGCGCTTTGTCTACTTTTTAAATGTGTGTGTGTTCAATTTGCATTCCAATTTGTCTTACTCTCTTTTTCTTTCCCCAGACATCCTCCTGGGCACGAGTACTTCGACCCCAATGATTTCCTGGAGGGTATACAGCAGGACATTGAGCGCGAGGAGCTGGAATATGAGGTAAAACACCATCTTCATTCTTCTATGCCCCCTGTTCTCTCAGTAAAGATCTAAATTTGGATAGAAGACCATCATAGCACCATAAGCAGACTTGAGGTCGCCTCTGTGTCTGAGTCCAATTGCTTTGTCCGCAACGGCAAGTCCTGATCTATCACAGTTATTGATGTAGCTCTCTCCCCACATACAGACACTGATATGTAAGCCAGACAGGAATCGAGTTGCTAGTTTGTTCCAGCAGATGCACAACGGTGACATCATTACTTATTAGTGACAGGACCTAATAAGTCTTCCTGGGCTCCTACGCAGTAGAGATGAGGCCCAGTGGATAATTAGATGGCACAGATAGGACTGCTGTGATGAATCTGATGATGCTAACAAAGGCTAGATGAGGCCATGATCAAACCTTTGTCGTTCACCTTCAGTGACCTCCACCAGCTTTGACACCCCCTCCTATTAAACCTCAGCCACCCACTGCCTGATATTAATAATAACCATGCAGGAAGTAGAGGCTGAGAGCAGAGAGATGGCACAGATCAGAATGGCTAATGGCAGCAGACAATCACCGACTGACCTAACCGTCCTTGAAGGGTCACTCCATGTACTGGCTGACAAACAATCCTATGAGGCCCTGTTATAGCGGCAGCATACCATGTGTTTACATGCAGAGATGGCAGGACATCTCGCCAGCAGTAGTGAATTAAAAATGGTTATATTGAAAAACTTTTTTAGAAAAGTCCCTTTGACGTGATTTGCTGTATTCTGTTCTATATATTTAGTGTTTAGCAGAGTGTATGTTATCACATTATACTTCTATACTGATATCAGTCTCACAGGGTAAAACTGTTGCTAAATAGCCACATTCAACATGTAACTATTTAAATGAACATATAAACATCAACATTTCCTGTTATCCAAAAGGTATTTAAGAGTGGACTCATTATACCATCATA
>JAVQJX010133493.1:0-12929 GCA_036025115.1 Ambassis agassizii
CATTTTGCTGTGAATTATTCGTCTTCCTTAAATTACACTCACAAAACTACAGAAATATTAAAAAGAAATATGTTTGACAGTCAATCTTTTGCTGTTATGTATTTTACCAGGTGACATAACTTTGCAGCAGCAGCGTCTGAGCCCAGCTGCTCTGTGATACAAGCATCTACTCTCATATAACAAATGAAATTGTTTGTTAACATGAATATGTAGGCTATTTATGCAACCACATTTCCAAATGTGGCTGCAGCCAGTCAGCTCTGTCAAATGGTTGTCTGACTCATAGACAGGTTTTGGTGTAAATTCATCACAGGAACAAGCAGGCAACTAGAGGGTAAAAAACACACCACTCCTCACAGCAGAGCCAAGTCCCCAAACATTAAACCGCTCCAGCTGTGAAAAACAAGGGTGGGTAGGAATGGATTTAAAGAAAATTTGGAATAAAATGCAGTGCAAATGTAATAGATGTGACTGAATCCTCATAATCCTCATAATCCTCCATTTGTGTTGTCATTTTTTATTGTCAACCTGAAAGTGAATCTACATCCTATAGAAACATAATAGAAGCCAGTGTTTAGATTAGCTAGTTCTGTTTAAGGTGTTCACAAGGCCTCCCCACGCTCCACACTCCCCTCCTCTGTGATGTCAGCTTGGTCACTCTCCACCTTTTGGTTAACTGTTGCCCTCTGTTCTGGCTTGTAGGCTAACACAGGAACAGGAAGGGTTTTGTCCCGCTCAGGATTTGTTGTAACCCGTCAGGTATTCCGGGAGCTCAGAACTATGGTGAGCTCTGACTGACTTCATCAGATCAAAACTGGAATGATTGCAAACCCAGCTTCTGGCAGAGCACCCCCTCCCCTTTGCGCAGTAACAGATTAGGTTTGTAGGTGAAGAAGAAGAAGAAGAAGATGAAGATGAGGTTTGATGGTAGAGAAAGTGTCTGTCAGGATGTTTCACTCAGATCTGCTGCTGAGACGCTTTAACATGACTGAATGCACTGCTGCTGGACCACAGAGTTTTTCTCTTTTTTACACTTACATACATATTACTAATACAGAGTGTAACTATGCAAATTCAAAACTAAATGTTCAGGTTGTGTATGGTACATCAATCTATAATAATGTATGATGACACTACAATACAATACTATGCTCATTTCTTCTATACTATATTATTTATAATATTACACTATACAGTATAGTAATAATAATATAATATAAAGCTTGCACTTCCCCACCACATTCTAGCCAGTCTGAATGCCTCCCATTCCACGGTGTTTGCTGTTGTGTAAGACTGTTGCAGTGTATTTGGAGGAACTGTGTGGTCCTGCCCTTTGCAGTGATTGGCGGCTCAGCACTGTGTTGAGGCCTGCAGCAGGTTTCACTACATCTCCAGTGTTACAGTGACTCCCAGCTGCTGGTTGCTGTGTAGTTACTGCTGCTGCTGTTAAACAGAGCTGTTTCACTGCAGGTGCAGAGAAACCTCTTTCCCTCCTTCCCAGTCCGTCCAGTCCTCCACCAGAGCTGGTCTGACTGGAAACACAGCGGACACTCTCCATTATTATCTGCAGTCCGCCTGAGCTCTGCATGCACTGATGAAGGCCCATGGCATTGCATGCAGAACAGCATGGTTTGAGGACTGACATGCATCACGTTGAACTTTTAAGATTCCCCCCCCCCCCCACACACACACACACAAATCCACTGAGAACTACATGGCAGAGCAGAGTGTAAGGTTAAGTTCAGTGCAGATTCACTAATGTGACAGGTGGTTACTTACATTGGCTGTGAGTGATGCTAAGTGAGATGCAGACCTGCTGATGTTGGGATAAAGCACGAACAACACCATCCTGTTACTGGTTAATGAACAGTGTTTGTCTCGCTCAGACTAATCAAAGCAAAACACATTTCAAACAACCTCCTTGTTTTTGCAATGTCAAAGAATAATCCAGTTCAGTGTAAGCTGAGGTTAAAAGATATAAAACTAAATGTGACGTTAGGATTTTGTTTTCCTAGGTGTGTGCAGGCATAGCTCACTCCCAGGCAGTTCAGAACTCAACAAGCTCCTACAACGGAAGTCTCATAAAACTAAAAATGTCTAACCTTCAAACTGAACTCATCCAGCTCATCACCTCAGTCTAACTGCCTGATCCACAGAGGTTGTTGGGTGCTGTACTGTACTTGGGAGTGAACCATACCTGGCATGTAGGTAAAAAAGTTTATCTTCCTATAATTTGTATAACCAAAAAAAGTTATTTGTCACTGCATTAAAGCAGATCCTGACACCAGCCCAAGGAAGAAGACACATCAACAGTACCAGTTTGTGTTGTCATTGGAATCGCAAGTTGATGTTTTTATGCAAAGTAGTAGGAAAAGATCTGAAATTTGACACCATGCATCAGCATTCACAGTGCTTGATATGATATATTTCAGCCTTCTGAGTATTATTTTTGGTTTGTGTAGAAGTTGATACCACTCACATTATGCCACAGTCTGCTGCTGGTAAACTTAGCTTAGCATAAAGACTGTAAATGGGAGGAACTGCTAGCATGGCTCTATCCAAATTTAAGAAATACCAACCACCAACCACGATGAACTAATGGGATGTTTTTTGTTGGACCTCTCCATATGTGCAGCACAGAAGCCTTTGTAAAGTGATGTGAGCCAATGAGACTTAGTCCAGCTTTATGCTAAGCTAAGCTAACGAACTTCAGATAAAAGTCGTATGTATTTAGAATTACATTTTGTACAGTTTTCCTGCAATTTTAGTATACTTCCTTTTAGCTGAGTTCCATCACACCTCTGTGGTATCGTGTTTGGATGAATGCACCATGCTAATAATTTATAGCTGATTAAGAAGCAGCCTGTTCTGATCTCCGATGATGCGCTCTGGTTGATGACTGTGGGGCCGTCGCAGCATCAGACCTGCAGGATGTGAGCAGAGCGTCCAGCTGCTACCTCTGCAGTGCAGACATGATATTTGCTCCAGTTACTGCAAATACCATCACACCCCCTCCACACTTCAACCCCAACTGCAACCCCCCCACCCCACCCCTGCCTCGTCCCCTACCACACCGGCCTGTAGCCTGATCCAGCTGAAGAATGGCTTCTAATGGCAGCCAGCCATTTCTAATGCCTGTTGTTATACTGAACTGCTGTCCAAGCACAAGGCTGTGTTTATACTGGGAGTATCCCAGTACCACCATGAGGTTTTTACATGCATTGACTGTTCTGTCTCACCTTTCTTCCTCCTCTCCTCTTCCTCCTCCTCCTATCCTTTATCACAGATAAATGGCACTTTTAAGCTGGGAGCTGCTCGTGTTCTGGCTGGCTGGCAGATGCAGTGCCTAGTCCAACAGGACAACGCCAACATGAACGGGACGTCCGAGCAGGCCGACATCCTGCCGCCAAACTGCATGGTCAAAGACAGATGGAAAGTGGTGAGTGAGGAGCCCTGTCCCATTCAGCAGCAGTGCTTTTTAAAAAAAAAACTTTTACCATATATATATATATATACACACACACAAGAATAAAGGGGTTATATGTGTTAAAACCCACTGCTGTGGTAGCCTGGGCTTCCTTTGGTTAGAAGTTACATAATGCAGCTCCTGTCTCAGCCAATCAGATCGCATCATAGGGCCTGCAGGCTGTTTAGACTGTGCACTTCACTGATCAATTTACTGTGACCTGTCGAGGTCCAACACGCCATAAACTAAAGACACATTAAATATACAGATAAAGGAGAAGACAGGAAGGAGGAGGAACAGAGGACAAATGAAATGTGGAAAATCAAAGGATGGATGTAGAATTTAGAGGAAAATCAATTATGAAAAGGGGAAAGACAGAACAAAGAGGAATTATAGCAAAGATAAAGAGCAAAAAAGACAGTAATATAATTATAAAAAGGCATTGAAAGAAAGCAAAGAGCACAGAGATGTGAAGGTGAAAAATCAAAGCAGGATGAATAGAAGTTGTGATGAAGGAAAAATAATGTGGAAACAAGCATGATAATGACATGTCATTCCATCCTGTGTCCCAGCTGAAGAAGATCGGCGGGGGCGGGTTTGGGGAAATCTATGAGGCCTTGGACCTGCTGACGAGAGAGAACGTGGCACTTAAGGTGGAGTCGGCTCAGCAGCCCAAACAGGTGCTGAAGATGGAGGTGGCGGTGCTGAAGAAACTGCAGGGTGAGACATGCCACACACTCACACTGTCGCTCACACACTGTTCAGGACATGCTTAACATTTGAACTCCCTTCAACGTCCTGTTTCATTTTGGTAGCTGTACATCCTTGGGTATCTTGGTAGTATTATGTCCATACGTTGTGTGTGCAGAACGCTGCAGTCACTCACAATATCAACTGAAATGCAGTCCATCGTGTTACCTGTCAGAGCGTAAAGAGTCACTGTGCTGGCTGGCTGTAAATAGACTTGTTATCCAAGTTTCTGACAGGACAATAAATTCATTCTGTGTCGGAGAGGATCATGTCCTCTAAACATCTCTGTTGTTTATAATAAAACAGGAGGTTCTGTGAAACCGCGTGTTTTTTTATATACTTTATTAATCCCTGAAGGGAAATTTACTTCACTCCTGTACATTTGTCATGCATCACATCACACACCAAATGCATAGATGAGAGGAGGAGTGGGGGCGGTGCCAGGTTGGGGGTTCAGTGCCTTGCTCAGGGGCTTGTCTCCATGTGGGCTCGACCCGCTGGCTCTCCGCTTCCCAGCCCAATCCCCTATGGGCTGAGCTACTGCCTGCCCTTTTTGACACCTTTAGCATTTTCTGTATCTCCATCACGTCTTTGCTTTCCTTGTAATGCTGGGCCTCTCAAGAACATTTGAAATCTTATTGGCATATATAGGATAACACTGAACCTAAAGTCAAACCCAGACTCACGACTGACTTGGTCCTTTTTCACAAGCTGTAAATAAGTCAGTTCAGTCAGCAATAATGAAATCAGTTATAATCAGAGTTATTATGTAACTCTAAATGTAGTACAGCTAAGTGCTTGCAGTAAACATCCATTGTATTACTGGTTTCCTTGACCTACAGTTGCTATTTACAAAAGTCTGTTGTGGTTCTGCTCTGAATCTGTTTCTATTGTCACAGAAACCAACTTTCTGCTGGAAACATAACTGTAATGTTAATAATGTGTAACGTTTTATTGGCGTTTACGATTTAACAAACTGCATTGTTATAGTACCGTTCATCATTCAGACGGGAAAACAGCTCATCCACATATTAAATTGCATAAAAACAGTATTATATCACAGCTGTACCAAAGCGCTGATCGTGTCACATGTTTATGTCTCATGGCAGCACATGATTGGTCAAAATGATCAGAGCAGCTGATGACCGGTGATGATCAGCCTCTTACAGTGCAGCAGTCACTCATCCTCACATGCGTTTCACACTGTGACAGCAAAAGTGACATTTCAAAGCCAACAGCTGCACCATTTCATCAGTGGCTGCAGTGGCACACATAGGTTTATAATAGATAACCAGATAAATACCTTGCAGATGTGTAATTGGAAGATTATCTATGAACATTTTAATGAATTTTACCTGCTCTTTTATATCTGCTCAGCGGAATAGTAAAAGTATAATAATATGAATTTCTTTATACAGTAGATTTCATTTTTTCTGTACAAAAAATAACATGAGATCAGAAACATTACTGCAGTGTGAGTGAAGCTGAGGACTGTCATCAGTATCAACAGTCATCTTATCTTATTTTAAAAAAAGGTTTCTGAATTTCATCCAGATACACCTTGTGTATGACGATGTGTGATTTGCTTTTTTTTGTTTTTCAGGTAAAAACCACGTCTGTAAGTTTATTGGCTGTGGGAGAAACGACAAATTCAACTATGTGGTCATGCAGCTTCAGGTGAGTGAGAAAGTGGACAGGAAGTGCTGTCTCTGTATGCAAGTGTATGTGATGTATGTGTTGTGTTTGGCTCATGCATGTTGCTTTTTGTCTCTGTGTCACAGGGTCGTAACCTGGCTGACCTGCGGAGGAGTCAGCCCAGAGGAACCTTCACCATGAGCACCACCCTGCGACTCGGGAAGCAGATCCTGGAGTCCATCGAAGCCATCCACTCAGTGGGTTTTCTGCACCGCGACATCAAACCGGTAAGGGTTAAAACATGTCCTTGTGTCTGAGCGTGTTTGAGAAGCTCAGCACATCTGCCTGGTTTCAAATGAATTTTCTCACTTCAGAAATTTAGACATTCCCTGCAGCAAAACAAGGCGATAACAGTGAGAACAGTAAGGCATGCTAAGAGGATTTTGGAGCATGGTACTGAATAGATTTGCATATTAACAAGCAGAGTTGGAACAAAAGCTGGAGGACAAATGTGGATGAGTGTGGAGAATCAGGAAGGTCAGAGAAAAAAAAGCAAACAAAAACATGGTGCACACTGGCTTCTGTGAAGGATCATCAAGTGACATGATAATTTAGCACAATCTGATGTTTGTGTTTCTGTCTTGTTTTCTTGTGCCTGCAGTCAAACTTTGCGATGGGCCGGCTCCCCTCCACATACAGGAAGTGCTACATGCTGGACTTTGGTCTGGCACGGCAGTACACCAACACAACTGGAGAGGTTCGACCGGTAAGACACTTTATCAGTATAACTTCACTGAGATGATGTCACAATAAATAACATTATTTACTAAAAATCACACTTTGACAGCGGAGATTATTTTGCCCAGAGAACAGCAGTTAAAATCATTAACATGCTCTCATTAGCATAATATATGGCTTAGAATAACATAATATTGTATAGACTATACATTTGACTTTACATCCATTTTAATTTATTTAGCTGTAAATGATTGAATTTGTTTTGTAATCATAATTTTTGAATCGTTATTCGTTTAATTTTTGTGTTTTTTTATTGTTAGTAGAAATGATTCCCTTTAGCAGTATAATAAATAACAAACTAAATAATACAATGCCAATGTAACATCATGCTGACGCATAAATGGGTGTGTTTGCTGCACTGCAGCACATTACTTTAGCAGACCACTCCTATGAGTCTGTATGGAGTGTGTTTGAGGCCTGGTGACTTGTGTGTCAGTGAAGAGAAGGTAACAGTCAGGGGCTGATTTTTATATAACAGACTTATTCATTGTGAAAAGTCTAGAATACGTCCACATGTGTGTGATCAGGTGATCAGGGCTTCTGGTTTATGTCTGCTGTTGAGTCTCTTCCACATCTCAGATTTAGTTTCTGTGTCTCTGTCAGAACTCTGAGCTATTTTTAGATCAGTGAGTACGTGAGCAGCATCCATTTACTGTCAGCCTCCACTTCTCCGTCCTTCTCCCTTTTCAGTGCATTTTCCGTACTGTCGTCATCCTATCTCTCCACCTCCGGTTTTCCTCTCTCACCTTCCTCTTCATCCTCTCCTCTCCTCCTGCAGTGGTGTATTGCTTCTCTTGCAGCAGTGAGATGAATATTTGATGCTTTAACATGCGTCACTGGGCGAGAGACATTAGGGTTCCAGCCTCTCTCACTTCATTTTTTCAGACCATCATCAAGGTTCTCTCTCTCTCCCTCTCTACAGCTGAGTCAGCTTCAGTGATCTGAGAGAAGGCTTCTCTCTCTCTTTCTCTCTCTGCCCTTCCCCCACCTCTCCTCTCCTCTTTCCTCTCTTTCCCCCCTTGCACGCTCTCTCATCTTCCCATCATCTCTCACACATCACCTCTGTCAAAAGAGGGATTCCTCCCAGCTCCACTTTCAGCAGGAACATCTGTCTATTGACTTCACGTGATGTCCTCTGTTGTTTAGTCTCTTAACTTCCTCTGTGTAAATCCCAGCTTTAGAACAATTCTGCCTGCATTTGTTTAGCTCTATAAAGGAGGAGGATGATGCCATGAGAAAAAATGTGAAGTGTTTCTTCTTTACACACACACACACTTTGATGGGAGCAGTTCACTTCAGTCTTACTCATGTGGTGAATGTATGTGCTTAAACATTGTGCTCGTGTCATCATATTCACCTGTATGGTGCATAACAACAAATAGGAATAATAGAGAGAGAAAAATGCATGTATACTATTCAGATTTATTCAAACTCAATATCTGAATAGCATACATTTATTTGAGGTCTCATATTGAGGTCTTAGCTTTTTTCTAATTGTAATATGTAGCCTATAGGAATACATTATGTGATCAGACTCAGTTAGAAACCATAGACTTCTATTTGGTCCTCATGTTTAAACTCCTGAAATTTAAATACATATGATGACAGTAAAGCATCACAAAATAAACAGGAATTTTGTTCAGACACAAACTGCTCCAGAAAGTTAGCATGTAGCTGCTCCGATGAATAAATCATCTTCCTGGAATAAATAGCTGCTCACTCTGATCCTGAACATGCAGCACTGGATTCCTCAAAGAGTCTTTTCCATCTCATCAAGAAGTCCCAGGCCATGTACAATAATACCTGAGCTTTTAGGACACCGCTTTATGGATTACAATTTATATAATTCTTTGCTTGTCTTTGTTTTATGTGACTCCCATTTTGCATTGAAGACTTTAACAGATGATCAATAAATTGCCAGTAGATGAATCAGCAATCACAGTCACTGGATCAATGCAGCACAGTCACTCTGCATGATGCTCAGTCTGTACTGATCACCAGTCATCAGTTTTTTTTTTACTTTACTGGTTTATGTTCTGTGATGTTTTTGTTGTTTTATTTCCATCTTTTTACGTTTCAGTGTTGTTTTTGTTTTTCTTACAGTTCCTTTGGACTTATGATTTTGACGTGCATGCCTCCTGTTTCTCCATCACCTCCATGGTATCCCTGGGATGTGAGTGGTTTCCATAGCAACAGTGGGGTCAAATCTGCATCGCCAGCAGAAGTGAAACTTAGAAAATATTCATTAAGTTGTGTTTCCACAAAATGTTTTTTTTTTTCATCTGCTGTTGAGTGTTGGACGTCAGCCATTTTTAAGTTCTGGATGAAAAAAAAACATTGGACAGACACAACAGATCTATAGGTCTGTTTGTTTGATGCTACATGATCTTTTTGTATTTGTTGCAGCTGTAGTGTGTGAATTATAAACATGGAGTAGGGATTTATGATTGGGACGCTTGTTGGCATAACTGCTGACTAAGGTTTATTTCATCCTGTCCTCAGCCCAGGACTGTGGCAGGTTTCCGAGGGACGGTTCGATATGCTTCAGTCAACGCTCATAAAAACAAGGTTTGTACTATTTCTTGTCTTCTAATGACTGGGACAATGAATCACTGATCCTGACAGATCCTGGAAATATACCCTCCAGTATGCCATCCACACCATATTACCCCCGAGAAAGTCCAGTTTGAGCTTCTGCTTTCAGTCAATCAGTGAATGTATTTCTGCTTGTGTATATGTGCATTCTATAGTTTCTAATGAAATTTTGAACACAAAGTTACATGTTTATAAAACTGTAATATCTAAAAGAATGACACTGTTTTTTATGTGCCTCTTCAGGAAATGGGTCGCCATGACGACCTATGGTCATTGTTTTATATGTTGGTGGAGTTTGCTGTTGGACAGCTGCCATGGCGGAAGATCAAAGATAAGGTCAGACCATATTAATAATAATGACTTCCACCTTTACACCACTGTTGTAGACACAACTGTGCCTTAACCCTTCCTCTATATTCACATTTGTTGATTTCACCTGGAAGGCCAGTTCAGCCTCATTGTGCAGGCTTTTATTTTGAAAATCTTGGTGGCCAAAAAAGGAGCTAAAAGAAAATATCTGATGCACATGTATCCTTATTAATTCCCTGCAGCTGATAGTGATTTGTGTCTGTATGTTTTAATGTAGGAACAAGTTGGTCAGATTAAAGAACGTTATGACCATCGGATGCTGCTCAAACACATGCCTTCAGAATTTAATACCTTCCTGGATCACGTCCTTACCCTGGACTACTACACCAAACCAGATTACCAGGTACACCACAGGAATCACAAGCATGGTTCTCTGCTTGGGCTGCCAGTAACTGGACTGAAGTTCAGATTCATCACTCATCATGGTTTTTGTTGTCCAGCTGCTGATGTCGGTGTTTGAGAACAGCATGAAAGAGCGAATCATCACCGAGAACGAACCCTTCGATTGGGAAAAGGGAGGAAGTGAAGTCACACTGTCGACCAGTGCCTCCACACAACCACAGCACAACACCAGACCCACTGCAGCCATGGTGGGGTAAGAACCAAACCATCAGCAGTTTGAGAGCCTTTTACACCAGAGTTCAGCTGGAGACAAGACTTAGTTTTTTAAATGTCTGAGGTTAAATTGTGTGACTGTTTGCATGACTAACCTAGATTACTATTTTTTGTGTCCTCAGAGCCATTGTGACGCCAGTTCCTGGAGACCTTCAGAGGGAGAACACAGATGATGTTCTGCAGGACGAACATCTCAGCGATCAGGAGAACGCCCCCCCAGCTCCTCCCAGCCGTCCACCTGGAGAGACGGGTGCTCCACAAGCAGGAGAGACCGGAGAGGCTTGGGAGGACACAGACTTCAACCGCAACAGACTCAGGATCAGCCTGAACAAGGTCTAGTCCCTAAGTCTATTTACATCCATTACTCATCATCATAATAACTCTAAAATGAGTCTTAAACTTATTTATATATGTTTCTCAGGGTCAGGAGGAGGAGGCGAGTAGAGGGGCATGTCCAGTGTCGCCGGTTCGAGGTGGAGTTCCCGAGTCACCCACTGGTCAGGGACGGTCTTTACGATACCGCCGGGTCAACAGCCCTGAGTCTGACCGACTCTCCGCTGCAGAGGGCCGGCCTGATGGCTACGGACAGAGGTGACATTAATCTACAGAAAGCAGTAGTACAGGATGCAGTTTTGATTCATAGACAAAGATTTACATTTTAATAGCAGGTGTATGAATGAATGAGTCATCACTGTAGTCTAACCGCTGACTTTGGACCATACTTGACCCTGTTCCCATTTCTTTGTATGCTTTCCAGGTCTCGAATGGACATCCTTGGCTCTCCATCTCGTCATGTCTACTCCTCTCAGCCGGCTCAAATGCTGTCTGTTGACCCTGGTTGCCGGGGAGACCGTCAAGCCAGTGGACGCCAGGAGGTGTCTGTGGCATCCGTTGACCAGGAGGCACACAGCAACGCCTTCATCCGCTCCGTCCCGCTGGCTGAGGAGGAGGACTTTGACAGCAAAGAATGGGTGATCATCGACAAAGAAACAGAGCTCCGAGACTTTCTTCCAACCACGTCAGGTACCACGGACGAGGAGCCAGAGGAGCTCCGCCCTCTGGAGGAGCAGGAGGAAAGGAGGAGGCTCAGGGCAGCAGGTGGGAAATACTGTTTAACCAGAAATTTTAGAAATTATTCTGATAAAATGCTCAATGAGAAGTCAGTGAAGACGTGAAAAATAATGTGACTGTCCTGCAGGGGGGGAGCTGGTGGTTCGTCCAAAGACTCACACCCGCGAGAGCAGCCGGGGGATGCTAACGCTAACAGAGGAGGAGGCATCAAGGAGGAGTGGCGGGAGCCCCGCCCAGTCACCCTGTCACTCACTGCCTTCAGGGCGCCCTCGTCGGAGAGAGTCCGAGCCTACTGGACCGCAAAGACCGGTAAGAGACCCAGCCGGCCAATCAGAGGAGAGCTCGGCTCTCTGGTGTCATGTTGGTGGACAGCTGAGAGGTTTGGACAGCTGATTTATTCTGTGATAGGAAGCAGCCACTTTACCTCATTCATCTGTCTGCCAACATGCAGCATAAAGGACAAATTCAGCATGATCTGATGCTTTGGTAATGAAGCACGCAGGCTTATACTAGAACTAAGAACTGCAGGTAAAGCAGGTACTGAATTCAGCATGATAGAATGAGCAAAGCTATCTAACATAAGCATGTTACTAGCCTGATGAAGTAGAATTTGGACTTTCTGTTAGCCGATAGCACCAGTCCTCTGGAGGTAGTGAGCAAAACATCTCATGCTGGAATTGTCCTTTAAAAAGATTTACGGCAGAAGCATCATGCAGCTGGGCAGCAGTCACATGCAGTCATTTGATCCAACCACCATTAGACACAGGGAAGATGTCAGTTTGCCACTGGTCTTAAGTTTTACAACCACAAATTCCAGTACAGAGAAATGATAGCCTCCAGCCTGTGGATTGTTCCACTTCTTTCAATAAAAAAAACAAGATGCTGCTCTGAGCAGCCATTTCCTGTATCTGTGTCACATGGGTTTAGACATGTCTGGGTTAGCCGGTGTCCTAGCTCATGTTTTGATGCTAAATATTGCTGCTAGCATTGAAAATAGCAAAAATAAAAAAATGAATAAAAACACAGTGTACAAATGCAAATTGGGACTTTCGGGGATGTTCTGGCCTGGTTATTAGCATTCAGCTGCAGTGTCCAGTGAGTCTCATTAGGGGGACTATATAATGAACGATCGATGTCTTTATTCTGTTTTAACTGCAGGTGACAGCAGATTCTCTTTGGCATAATAATAATAATAATAATAATTCTATATGCATCAGACAAACTGCAGTCTGACCCTGAATCTTACTGATGGTTTGTTTCTTCCATCTCTGCCTGTGACTCAGAAAAATCTACTTTGTAGTCCAGCTGTAAAGACGGTGCTGCTGTCTTTTCTTTGTCGTCGGAGTTTTTTTCCATCTCCTTGGTTTTCCCACTGACACTTGCTTTGAACCATTGTTTTATTCTGAAGTGAGTGAATGGGAAACAGCAGCCATGATGGTTTTATATAAGGATGATGATGATGTGTCTATTCTTCTGCTGTGTTTTCTTACATTCTCTAAGGTGTATGAGTTGGTTTCACTACCTGGTTTCATACTGGACACACACACACACACACACACACACACACACACACACACACACACACACACACACACACACACACACACACACACACACACACACACACACA
>JAVQJX010133515.1:0-17394 GCA_036025115.1 Ambassis agassizii
GGAGAGTTACTGCTGAGGTGCCCTTGAGCAAGGCACCAATACAACACCTGCTCATGGCTGCCTGGGGCGCCTGTAATTTCCCTTCGGGGATCAATAGAGTATGTTTCTATTCTATTCTATTCAAATGAGATCCCCCCTGTAGAGCTTACAGGATGGAGCTGCTGGTCGAGGCACTCCACCTCTTGTGAGGAACCATCCAACAACACCATGTTGGCAGTGTGTCAGTCTGCCTAAACTCTTGGTTAAACCAAATCAAGCAGCAACCTGGTGTTTAAACTGCACTTCACCCAGTAGCCACTAGGGGCTGACACCAAATATGAATCAACCCCCATAAAATCCCATGTTAAAATGTCCAACTTCACAGCAGAAATAAATATGTTAACATGGGTGTCCATAGAGATAGAGTCACTATTGGAGGTTTTAGTTTGCCTATTTTTAGATAAGCTAAGCTACCAGCAGGTGTCTTGTTACTTGTATCTAATGCTAAAAACAATGAAATGCAGGTTGAATGGTCTTCACTTGGTATATCACTTTTCACCGTATTCAAATGTCAATCAAAGCGTTTTTTCACTGCTTCATACTCACACGTTCAAAAGCTTGTTTTGATTCAAGCTAACCTTTTAACCAATCCATCCATCGCATATCGGCGGCCATGCATGCTGCGGGAACGTTTGCAGGTGTCTTTTGTGTTGGTTGAATTCCCCACCGCGGAACTATTCCTGGTAGTTTTAGATAAATCAGGAGGTTGAGCTGAATCTGAATGGGTCTATTATAAACTAAAGGGCTTCTAATCACAGCTCGGCTTTATTTGCTGTCTGTTCATTCAGAGTCAATGACTGATGTATCTCCTGTGTGCCAAAGGGAGTTTTGAATATTAATTGGTAGAGATATTCCCTGATGAAATGAATGGATTCTTCAAAGAGCTCTCTGTAGAGCGTCGCCTGTCAGAGCGGCATCAAGTTCAATCACAGCTGCACAAGCTAGAAGTGAGTCTGACGGCCGACAGGACACATGAAAACAAAATGTGATGGAAAAGTTTGACTTTACAGAAGCCTCAACACGAGTTAAAGCTGCAAGACAAACATACAAACATGATGTCAGGGAATCTTTGACGTGTTGTATGACCATGAAAAACTAAAAATCACACAACCTAAAGCTCCCTTCCTATATTAACAGAGCTTATCACCGGTGATCAAGAAGAGAAGGTGTGATAGCTGCCATGGCAACATTTCTGCCACTATATGGTGTGATGTGTCTGGTTGCTTAGGTAACAGAGGCGGCTCTCCTCCTGTGTGGAAAAGGGGAGGATGGGGCTTTGTAATTAGTGAAGCCTGCAGTCAAAGTTTGTCAGATAAAAATATTGGGGGGAGGGGGGGGCAGCAAATCTTGTGAAGGTTCAGTGAAAGTGTCTGATAAACCAGCAGTGAGAATAAAAAGCCTTCACACAGCGATATGATTGTTACACACACTGTATAGGTCATGACACACATGCTGGTCGCACAGTACCTTGCTGCCCTGAAAACACCTGAAAGGTGCATTAACAGGCATTAAAAAAAGAACGAGACGAGGACAGGAAAGTGTTTTGTTTTTCTACTGAGAATCTGGGTCACTGCAGTGTTGAACTGTCCTGTGGTGGAGTGTCAGCACTCAGGGAGACTTTTGTGTCGTTGGATGGAGAGAAAATAGAAAATAGATAAAAGCCCCATGCTGCCTGTGCTCAGAGCTTTTCTACCAGCAAAAGCTTCATAAAACATTTAAACTACAAATTGTCTTTCTGCATTTTTTACATGGTCATTGGTAGAGTCCATGGCTTCAAGATTGACTTAAGGGAGGTGAAATTAAAAGTAGGAAGCAGCTGGTGGAGTCACTGTCCGCAGCGGCCAGTTTCTTTAAGATGACAAACACTTTACTGGAAAGGTGGGAGTGCTGGACACATGAAACTAAGACTAAAGACAGCTTTAATAAAATGCTGACGTACTGTTGATGGAGATCTTGGCCGACCACTTGGAGGTGCCATCCAGAACGCTCTGCTTGACGCTCTTCATGTGCTGAGCGTGGATCATCTTGGAGACGTTGAACACTTTCCGGATCTCCTCAAAGATCTCCGGTTTGTTCCTCTCACGGATCTTCATCCTGTCCTTCATAGCCATGATGATGTGCTGCGTCCGGTCCTCCGCCCCGGTCTTGGAGCTCTTCTCGGCTGCCCCTGAATACAACACAGACAGTAATAAATACACAAGTGCAGAAGTTATGCATTGGGGTGTAAGTGTGGACTACACTCACTCTGCAGGCAGTCAGCGTTCAGCAGCTCCTGACATTTCTCGTGCACTTTGACACCACACTCTGCACAGCGCATCCCCTGCCGGGCGATGCCCCACAGAAGACCCTCGCACTCGTAGCAGTAGGTTGGCGTGGTGGCCGTCCAAACCTCGAAGTTGTGCGGTGTGGTGCAGGAGATGGGGTAGATGAGAGCCTGCAAGGATTTCTTATAGACATGGTTTTTCTGTTTTAAGCAAAAAGAAAAAGATAAAGAATTAATGCAGGATAGGTGAACATTTCATCAAAGATGATGGTGAATTTGTATAACAGAGCTAATTTTTCAAACTCTGCTGCTGTCCAGTGTAGGAGGAGTGTAGGAGGAGGTGAGCACATCTCCACAGGATGAGAGAGACACCTTGACAAGGAGCCCAGTTTGATTTGGTAAACACAGAATTTGTACAGGGGGCATATGAGTCAGGATTATTATTATTGCTCTCATTATTTTCTTCATATCAACATAGATATACTGTTTTATTGTCTTCTTTGAATAAATAACTTTATTCCCTTCATTACTGCATGCAGATTTATCACCAAGACAACAAAGTATTTCTTCATGTTTTAATGTCTGGAAAGTGTTTATGAATATCAGCACAGTGTGGTTCTGCACATCTGTCACTCGCTGCCAGCATCATTAAATAATGATACCACAAACGTTGCTCCTACATGTTAATATTTTACTATATTAAGACAGATAAGACTTTACTGATGCCCAAAGAGGACAAAATGTGCAAAGATATAAATAGTAAAACAATGTTAAAATTTGACAGGAACATAATATAAATACAGTATCTATTTGAATATATCAGTAAAATCAGTACCAGGTACCAGTACAACATTAAAGGGCCCAATCACTGTATACACAAGTGATTATTTGCACCAATTTTGATGACATTCATTCGAGGGATTTTTAAGATATTACAAGCCAAACACATTACAATAAACTACATCAGGTCCTCTGACTTTTACTGTAACAGTGAGACTTCTTCTCTTCTTCTCCACTGTATTATTACTGCTACATTCAAGGACCTATCTTATGCAGCTGAATTATTAATGTTTCTTTTAATATATAATGTAATCATCACCATGACTCGGCAGCCACGGTATGGTGCAGAAACCAACTGTAATAACAAACATGACGCCCGCACCTGGATCCATTACAACCTGAATGTCAACTCAGCAAAAAATTCGGAGCCTGCAGCATATTACTGGGTCTCAGTTTAACAATATGGCATCGGGATAATGACAGCAAGAGAGGGGAAAAAATGTGTTTGTCTGTAAAAATAAAGTTTGTGTAGATCCCCATTAGCTGGCATCGAGGTGACAGCAAGTCTTCATATAGTATTACAGCTTAAGTGTGCGTGTGTGTGTGTGTGTGTGTGTTCAGCGACTCACAAGCTCCTCGTCTTTTAGGGAGGTCCGTGTGGCCAGTGTGTGGGCGAGTCCAGCTTTCCTGGACTGTATCATGGACTGGAAAGAAAATAATCAGTGATGCAGCCGCACAGAAAAAAGGTGAAGAGAAAACAACACAAAGAACAACACACACACATTGTGCTGCTGTTTCCTCAGAGTTCATCTTCACATTCAGAAACACACCACCCTGTGCTTGAGGACAATTTGCCAGGACTGTCTTATTAAAGTTCAGAAATAATAATTCTCATCAGTGGTGAGGACATAAGACATTCCTGATACGTCCACAGCATCCATTATTTACACACTTCCTATCATTGTCATGCAGTCATGCAATACTTTCTGGTATTTCTGGGAAACAGAGTCATAAACTGACACCATTAATCTAGAAAAAAAAGTAATTCAATCAGTTTCTGGGCAAAACAAAACATTGGTGGCATATTGGCTGATGTTACCAATGTTACACTCCACATAAGGAGGTAGGGTGGATGGATATGGGCCTGTTAGGCATATAGGGCAGGATGTCAGCTTGTCATTATTGAGGAGCCGCCATGTTGAAAATGGTGCCTTATCTGACGCAACCGTGAAGTGTGGCCAATATGCATTCAATTCAAAGAGCATGACCCCTGAAATCCTGAAACAGGTAGGCGTGACGACTGTCGTATGTCTATTTATATCTGTTTTATGTGCACATTCTGTTAGTTTGTAAAGTCTCCACGTCTGTTTGGTCCTAATGTCTGAGATGAAACTGTGAACTAGATAGTCCAACATGCTTTTAACCCTTTGACTTCCCCTCTGGATGCTGCATTTCAACCCCATTTTTTTTTCTATCAGAGTCTCAGTGGTGGAATATTCACAGCTCATGGATGTGCCTCTATAAAGTATACGTCAAAGTAAACGTGAGACTGAAAGCAGCAATTTACCACAACATTTATCAGTATTTGTTTGTGTTGAACAGCAGGTGTTTTAAAAAAAATAGCTATTGACCAGTTGAATCTCAGCATATAATTAAATGAGTTATTACTAAAAACACCAATCTCAGAAAAAGCCTCTCGCTTTGTGAGCATGAATGTGACGAGAAAATGCTGAACGTATTCCACTAAAGAATATCATTTATGTTTTTGTCTGACTGTTTTGAAGAACAGATTGGTTTTTGATCTCTGTGTGTGTTTTCTGCACTTTTCTCCAAAGCTGTGAAACAAAACTCCACACTGAGCCAATCGAAGTGCTCGGCTACAATCAGGGCCTTAAAAACAAATGGTAAAACACAGCAGCAGAAATCCGGCTCATCTTTTACTCACCATCGCCTGAGGGCCGACAAACAGGAGGGAGACAACATGTGCGAAGAAAGAAAACAAGAAGAAAGAAAATGTTAGAGACAAACAAACAGGTTCCCCTCTGAGAGGATCAGCAGCCTTAGTCTTGCAAATAAATTATTCCACAGCAGGTGCCACTGTACAAGTACTTTTTCATCCTGTATCAAGCTGAGGGATTGTAACATGCACAACCCAAACTGTGCACTCAGATGCTGAAACAAAACGGGCTCATTACAGCTGAATCCTTAACTACATCTGTGACCAAGCACTCAGTGATTCCTGAGCCGTCAAGCAGCTCAACAATCTCTCTCTGTTATTGTACCAGAATGTGACCAGAGGAACAGACAGAAGTCCCGATGTTTGAGAGTCCAGAATGACCAGGGTCACATTCTTATAAACAAACTAAGGATGTTTCAAACATTGAATGGGTCAGATATAAAACTACCCATATGCAGCAAGAGGAGGACGAGGCTGCAGCTGGATTGGACCTACAACTGTGTAGGGCCAGAGAGGATCATCTGCAAACTGAGCTGCTGTAGACTGAATCAATCTGCTGTCATGACTTTTATTGTTAATTGGCTGTTTTAGCTAACCAAGGCAGCCCATGTGTGTAATTTCTCCTCATTTTAACATTTTTTAACCATAATGAACTAAATTGAGAAAGCAGGTAGTTACTGATCAAGCGCCGTTATTTCTGTCATGTAAGCTTTTGTTTGGCCATTAAAAGGTACACGTGAGGGAGATGAAGCTCTCAGCTGTGACCACATTGTTTTCAGTATGATCATGTCAGCGGATAACTTCTACTACTTGAGGCTCAAAAAGTGAGTGAGACAACCTCTCGACCTCCTGCGGCCATGAATGCATGTGCAGTTAAATCTAATAAACAGCAACTTGCTTAGCGAAGCCAGAAGTTATGATATTACTGAAGGTTTGTCTGTAATTATTTAACATGAAATCTTCTCAGAAAAAAAATCTTGAAGGAACAGAATAAAATCGAGAATCAGTGTAGGTCAGAATTAAAATGTCAGGAGGCAGTTATTGAGTGATGTGTACTCACCAGCTCACTAACAAGGGGAATGGGCCTCCTCTTGCGGAGGTCTGGCATGCTGTCAATACCGAACGGCGTGTTTCCTCTGCACACAAGCAAATACCAAAATCCATTGATCAGTATTGAAATGAACAAAGTCCAGAGCTAACACTGACATCAGATCAAACAAAAGACTTTTACTGACCCTGGTTTGGCCCACGGGTGCTTGCTGGGGTCACCATCTTGATCTCGGCTCTGAAATAGAACGTTATAGGTTACATGTTCAGTTGCGTACAGGCTGATGCTCTTTATTGGTTTAATGACACTGATGCATGCACACGCACAAGCATGGGATAAAGAAGAAAGGGGAAGAGGGAATAACAGGACAGAAGCAGAAATGTATGTTGGTTGAGTTTCAGTACTGTGCGTGCCAAAGATGGCGGTTCGATCAATCATACCGTCCTCATATGTATACAAGCATCATAAATCTGCTCTCACCTTTAAAGGAAACTGAATGTCGACTCTTTAGCTCCTTACAGCTAGTAAAGCGAATATCGCAAAACAAACAAACATGGTAGCCTGACAGATTTGACTTGTGTTCTGATCAATAGTGACCTATTCCTCTGAGGTATCTTATATTTATGCATTCAGACTGACGTCTCATATAAGTAAGTGTTTTCAGGATTAAGTGAACATTTACCAGGAACTGACAGGAGGCAATATGAACACAATAAAATTAAATAAAAAGAGGCACTAAAATGATAAAGTGTCCAAACAATAATAAGAAGAAGCATTTTTAATAGCGGAGTAACCACAACCTGATCTCCATCTTGACTTCCATCTGTTAAAAAAAAAAAACGACACAAGAGAAAAGACAGTCAGCCACACATTCATTTTGTTATAAATGCAATGTTAAAAGCAGTGCTGCAACTGAGTTTTAAGATAGATGGGTTCTGAGGTCATAAA
Organism: Ambassis agassizii; assembly: GCA_036025115.1. Lineage (NCBI taxonomy): Eukaryota > Metazoa > Chordata > Actinopteri > Ambassidae > Ambassis > Ambassis agassizii. Next base: position 7,036 of record JAVQJX010133515.1, read on the forward strand.
TGTTTCATTAACATGTATAATTTATCATGAAAATGACTCTTAATATTTCCCTTCTCCTTCCTCCTTAATGTCAGGTTGGCTTTCCAAGGAAATAATTAATGTTTTCTAATTCAGCAAATGGCCACTGCTGATGCCTCAGAGAGGAGTATGGGGACTCATGAGCGTCAGGTGATACATTAGTCTCACAGGGGTAGAAAATTACAGTTCTAGTAGAGACCATTTGGTACAGTAAATACCCAAGGGAACCTTTGCCACAGGGATGTTTTTATAACTGGTGGGTGAACACACTTAGAGAGGAAACCAATGGTTGTCCTTTTATCAATATAAGTGACAGCCTGCAAGTATGATAGATCAAAGGGTTCGGGCAGCAGTGAGAGAGTTGAGGAAGATGCTTGTCTGTTCAAAAAGGAAGGAAAGGAAGTCATTTATTTGGAAAAATATCCTGCAGAATGTGGTTTAAAGCATAAGGCAAGGGGATAAATCAGAAATAAAGAATTTTAATTCCCCTTCACACATAGATCAGGTGATAATGACTCTAAGAAGCCACCTTTTAAGATGCTTTCGGGTTGTTATAACTACAGACAGCATGACAACCCAGACAAAAACCTGAGCTGTTTTCTAAAAGTTCTTTTGTTACCTAAAACTGACCAAATAAACGCTGAAAGTAGCACATGTGAAGAATTAAGAAACACTGAAAGAGTCCAACTTAAAACCACTACCTGGTTCAAATTCCTCCTGAGAGAAGGTGGACATGGTCATACTGGCAAGGTTGCGCCTGGTCTCCCTCTTCTCCCGCAGAATCTGCTGGAAGCTCCTCAGACACTTTAGCCTACGCTCGTCCATCTGGCTCATTTCTATGGAAGGCTCGCCTGCCTCTCCTTCTGGTTTTCCCTCCTGGTCCACAGCACCATCTGTGATGGTTTGCTGTGACATGGGCACCTCAAGTTGCCCCTGTTCATCCAGTCCTGCAGGTTCATCCACCACGATAGAGACTGACAAAGAGTCTGTAGTGGTGCATTGTGAAAGCTGAGCTATAACACTCACATCTGCAGGACCTTCTGCAGGGCTTCCTGCAGGCTGTTCTGTAAGGCCACCATGTTGAGGGACTAATGCAGTGCTGCTGAGGTCAGGGTCAACTAGGAGTTCTTCAGAACATGAAGCAGTTTTGTCCAAACAAGGGGGATGTTGGCAAGTGTCTATAGTCTCCAAAGTAAGGCTGTTGTTGGGTTCTTCAAGCAAGGGGTCAACAGTCTCTAGTTTATCCAGAGTACTGTGTTTGCTCAGTTCCCTCAAACCATTACCACTATTAACCACATCACATTTCAGTGTCTCATCCGATGTTTGTTCAAAATGTGTGTCATAGCATGAAGGTTTTGAAGGCAACTCAAATGAATGCAGGTCAGAAGGCAGAGAAATGTCAAAGTCAGTTTCCTCTCCTGGAACTGTGGATGCAGGTACATCCAACTTACGCAATGCACCCCGCAAGGCGGAGCTAAAGTCAAGTACAGCTCGTCCGATGCGCTTGACGGTGAAACCACCAGCTGGGACATCTGCACCGCCAGGGTAAAGAAGCTGGTTTTCAAAGATCTGGCTACTGCTTTCAGTCTTTTGGATAAATGGCCTGTCCACTTCACCTGCAGCGGTAACAAAAGATGCCTCGTTCCATGTAACTGTTGAAGACTCTTCATAGTCTAAATGACTTTCCACCTGACAGCTGGTCCTGTAGCTCAGGTCATTTGATTGACCACAGTCATATTCTTCTCCATCGTGTCCATCAACTGAGTGGTATCCTGAACTTTGAGGATAGGACAAATCAGCAGCACACTCATATCTAGAGTTTCCAACGTTGGTGTCAGCAAGAACATGAATCCCAGACTGGCTTTGAGGCCGTCTCCTACGTGACTGCCATTCTTCTCTGCTAGAGGTGTTGGCAGGTGAGTTGTAATGCTTTCCAGAGTGAACGGAAAGATGTTCTGAGCTTGTTGTAGAACACTGCCCTGATGTACTGTAACCTCCTGCACCTCTATAGTGATCCCAGCTAACAGGTCTTTCACAGCAAAAAGAGCTCTCACCACCATGCTCCCCCAGACCACGATCCCTGAGGTAAGAGGTTTCCCTGTGCCAAGTCGATTCCCTGCGTGGTGGTTCAGTGTTTGTCCACTGTTCATCGCCATCATCAGCTCTTTGCTGCTGTCTTCCATGACTAGAGGATGGTCTCTCAAGTTCAGACTCAGACTTGGAGCTATGACCAGAAGACAAAGAGCTGGTGCTTGGGTAGTCTTGGCCATCCTGCCTATCAAGGTAGCCAAAGCTGAGTTTTCTTGCAATAGCGCCTACTGGGATATCTGAGCTATGGTCAGAGGTATCATCGGGTTCATCGAGTTCTTGATGATCCACTGATTCAGCAATTGGGGACACAGTTGACTCTTCCGCTCTTGGTAGAAGTAATTCTCCATGTACGCTGTGGCGCTCTTGGCATACTTGAGGGAAACAATTTGAATCTGACTTTGGCACTGCACTACTTAAACTGCCATAAGCACTAGCAGGTCTTCTGCGGTGGGATGGTCCATCTTTGCACCCCGCCCCTGACCAAGTCCCAGCGTGTGCCCCTGAACCACTCTTGTTGCTTGAACGAATGCCCTCAATCTCCAGCAGCACAGCATCTACACAGGATGATACTTCCTCAACTGACCCTCGAACAGAGGTCAGGTAATCCCTGAGGTCGGAGATTTCCTCCTGGATCTTGTTGATTCCCCTCAGCTCTTTTAAAATGTGCTCAATGATAGCACTCGACTCCTCCTCTTTATCTTCATCCTCTTCCAGCAGAGTACCTGGGAGAGCTCTGTTGAAGTTGTAGTCCACACAGTCACCAGTTGAATACGGTCTCTTTGGCCGAACTCGGGGTGAAGTAAAATCACTTCCGACTGTTGATACAAATTTAGTACCATTCATGTCTGGACCAATTGGACCGTAGTGTGAAGATGGTCGAACCTGTTCTGGAGGTTCTCGAAGTCCAGCCTCAAATGAGATTCTTTTTATATTTGCCGGAGATCTACAGCTTTTATGCTGCAAGGTGCAGGGTATTCTTATACACCCTTCTCTGTTCAGCTCCACCTCTCCTACACATGATGGCCCCGGTGCTGCTCCATGCCCTTTAAGGTTTGAAACCTTTGGAGAGTAGGCTTCAGGCCTTGGGCTGACCTTTGGATATACACTTCTGTGCTCCTTTCTTCCCTCATGTGGTTCCCTCTCCTCATCCTCCTCAATACCATAATAGACATGATGATCCGGGACATGGTGGTCTGCAGACCCTTGCAACAGCCGATGTATTTTACCCCGAATAACCAGTGCTACCCTGGGGTTTGGAGCCCTCTTTTTGGGTGGATGAACTTTTGATTTTGCACCTCCTTTTGGGGCAACACCTGCTCCATGTTGTCCATTGAAGCGATTCCTGGAGAACATGTTCTCAAGACATAAGACTGCCCTTATCTATTTTCCCACATTGTCCTTAGGAGACACAGTAAAAACTTCACTTCCAGTGTCATTAATAATGCCTGGAAGAAGAAGCCCAATCACTCAATGTTGGAGACCCATGACTAAAATAAGAAGACAAAAAATAAAACATCGTAAACACCAAAACACTGTGACACCCAAGTCAAAAAGAATGTAAACCTCCTACCAAAACCTGATATGTCCACTTTAAATGTTAAATAAACTGGTAAGCAGTGGGATACAATAGTTTGTAATACACACAAAAATAAGACACATTTCCTCTCCTTCCCCAAAAAGCGGAAATTATTGCATTTCAAACGTCATTCAGGAATTTAAAAGTGCAGCCTTTCAGAACACAATGACCACAGCAGAGCAGGCTGACCTGAGTCACTGCAAAAATACAGGAATGTCCAGATGAAGAGAAAACTGAGCTTCAGAAACATTTCCTCAAAGTGACGCATGTTCCACTTCAGCAGAAATCATTTCAGTTTTAAAAACTGCGATTAATGTAAGATAGCTGCAGCAAGGTTCTAGAGCTGGAGATCAGTCATACTCAGTGTGACACAAGTGTACAATTTGTTCAGGCTAGATTTCAAACAGGATGCATTGATACCATCACATACATTAACATATATTATTACATAGTGAAATGATCGCAGTCTGTTGTGAAAACATACAGAGGACAGAGGAGGAATGACTGCTCAGCTTAATCAGATTCATCAACTACTGACCTGTTGATCCCTTTCTTCTGATTCTGAATTTTGAAGGAAAGAATTCAAATCTGTAAGTTTGGAAGTTTAGTCTGCTTTCTTTGATGATTTATCACTTAGAAATGTAATAATATCACGTTCCCTGAAATCACTCCGAGCACATGGTGGTCTTTGCCTTTCCACTTGATGAATGTCACAGTGTGGGCGGGCTGTGTATGTTAATTAACTGATATTTCAAAAAGGGGAAACAATAACTCTGCAAGTTAATTGGAAAATATGTTTCTTCATAATCTGTGTTGTTTTTAACGTGATACTGTCTGGTTATTTTCCATTAAAATAATGCTTTAAAGTTATTTTGATGACATGCTAAGTCTTCACAGTCTTCTACACCAGTACTATATAACCCTGTTGTTTAAGGCAGGAACAAATAGGGAACCACACATCAGCTGCTTCATCAGACACATGTCACTGTAGCTACTGAGTTAGCCCCGGCAGCTAACTATAGCATGGAGCTACAGGTAGCTTGCTTTCCTCAAAAAAGATGGTTGAGTGGACTTTATGCCACTCAACCAAAGGGGGATTTTTTTTGTTGAGGAAACCAAGAAAAAAAGATGGCGTGAATATTTGACCGGCTTACAAACACTGTGTAGACTGACATGACCTAGTGTGTGGTGTTGTGTTCGTGTTTATGGTGTATATTAAAGTGAACTGTTTGCTTAGTTTCTCTGTCTTTGCTTTAAGCCATTATTTTTAGCTGCAGATTGTTTGAATCTGAGGGCAATCACCACACAGCGTAAACACATTTGGAGCTCTACTCCAAATGTTCACTGCACTGTGTGTGTAAATGTGTGTATGCAGGTGAGTGAATGAACAACACATATGAGCATGCATGTATGAGTGAGTGAGACCTGTAGTGCAGTGTGTCTGAGTGTGAGTATGAACCAAATGAATAAGAAAGTCGTATAAATGGGTCTGTCACAAGCAGGCAAGGATCAAGTAGGACAAGTCACTGATGTAAAATGTGACGTGTAGCAGGTGTAGCCAGGCAGCATTAAAGCTTCATTAATTACAAATAAGAGAGAGAAGATGTGGAGAAGCCTAAGAGCTAGAGTACAAACAAATAACATCAGTGGATGACCAGACGAGGGCTCCTCAACGAGGATAACACACAAGTCCAGTGTGGTGGCTGACGTTGTCACAACTGTGGATCACTCTCAGGAGAAACCTTTACATATCAACAACAACATCTCATATAGAACGGATGCAAATCAGTCATATTGTCTTTCCTTCACTTTTTTATATTAAGTTTCCAGACACGTCTCTTCTCTGTGGTCAGAGGGGAACCATATAGAAGCTGTGACCTTTGCACCTCATAAGAATGGCTGCTTGTAATATTGATTACAGAGACAAAGAAACCCACACTTTGTAAATAAATGTCTCAAATTTCATGAACAGCTTATAATTGCTTTGTGTGCAACTGGATAACAGGATAATCAAAGCAGTCCTTTCTAGTCTTTGTTAATATATCTTAGAGATATCTTAATGTAAGGAGGTTAAAGAAAATGCTAAAAAGAGTAGAAAATGTGCTGCATCAATCCTGTCCTGAGGGCAGACCAGACACATTAATGCAGTTATTTTCAGCTTACATAAGTTACTGCACTGTGAAAACTTCTATACGCCTATACATACTGAATGATGTGAATTTTTCCTCAAGTTTTGCTTCTTCTTAGATAATAACACAAACTTGTTGTTGTCCACTAAAGTTAGAACTATAGACCTCAATGTTAAAATGTCAAACTTTACAAGTGGGTACAAAAACTATTTTACTCTCTATTGGCCATTAATAATTAATAAGCTTGTGAAAGGCTTTCTGCTGCAGCAGCTCCACTCCTCTGCTTTGCCTGTCTTTGGAATAACCAGGAGTTTAGGCAGACTATAAACAGGGCCGGCCAATTTAATTTATTTATTTGTGTGGCGCTGTGCTGACTTGTTATTTGAAATATATAATATGGTAAATTGAATATAACAACTATCACAAAGGTAGGCAATGTTGCTGCTATGGGCAGGGGTGACCTATGGGTTCATCCATATTTATTTACAGTCTGCAGTTGGTGATGAACAACTGAAGAAGTGACATTAAATCAAACCCTATGCCCCACAGGAAAAGAGCAAGTGTTGATTGATATCTATTGACATCACATGATGAAGTCTGTGTCGATTGTGTAATTTGTCACCATGACAGGGACATCTGTTGTAGATATAGAGAAGTTTGTCTTGTGTGATTTGTGCTGGTTAAATTCAGTAATTATTGTCTCTTTAGATTATATGATTAAATAGCAATTCCCCCACACAGGAATTAACTGGAGTTGCCTTTCCTATACTTTTCTCCATGGCAACAGCAGATGATGAGAACAACAGAATGAAAAAAAAATATAATTAAAAAAACATTATGACCTAAACTCAACGTATGCCTGGAGAGCATTGATGCCTGACATCAGACCAAACCACACTCACTCACAACGTATTCATCTTTTTTTTTCCTCATGAAACTGTAGCAGATTCACTATAACTGGTTGTTTTTTTCCAGCCTGGTAGAGCACAGCTGGCTGATGGCAGGTTAGTAAGACCCGTCATCCCCATCCAGCCCTGCTGATTAGCGAGGATGGGAGGAAGCTCTGGGCAGGTGCAAGCGTCTCTTAACCGTGTCAAGACTCCTCTTGTTCTGTTTCTGTGCACGGCCCATTCATTCACAAAGTCGTCATTATCAAAACCTACAATTAGCATACAATTACAAAAGATGAATCCTTTATTTTATTTAGTTTATCCATCCTACTGCTCCTCGTTATTTACGTCTTCTTGTTGGCAACACTCCCTCGATTTCTTTCCCCGTCATTTCACATTGGACTCGATCCAAAGGAGAAACTCACACTCGAGCCAAAAGGGGAGATTTTCTGAGTGTCTGCTTCAGTGCCAGCAAATCACAAGTATTACTTAGGAGATTTACCTCTTCCTCTGTGGAGAATAATGCTGCAGCATGCATTCATGTCACAACAGGATGACATGTTGTTTGGACAACTTTCAGAACCTTCCTCCTTAACTTGTAGCAACAGCTGTTTTCAGAATGACAGAGGTTAATGTCAGTGCCTCCTAGTTTACAATAAAACAATATTATGACTTTTCCCTGGAGACGAGGAGCAGAATGACATGTGGCCTGGAGGGAGCCCTGTGTCAGACTATAACAAGTATGTGCCTACGCAAGAGTTTTGTTACCTTGCTGTGACTTCCAAGTCCATTTGTGACTCGATGCTTGTGGCGGTAAATTTGGGGTAATATAAAAATTAAATGAGGGGAAAAGTTTGGAACAAATTGTACATTTGGCATCTGAGACCACTGGCTTTGTTGCTCCTGCCTGTTAGCATCACTGCGTGACATGTGTAGCTAATAAGAGCTGGGCTGGCCAACTGAGGATGCTGCAGAGGTTTGGTCACACCTACAGCTCAAGCTTTTAGTCTGATTATTATTTAGTGTATGTATCCAAACAAAACAAACAGATAAACAAAAGACAGATGCTTTAAGGGAAACTTGATTTTGAGACATTTTAGAGTGATTACACAGCAGATATAAAATGCGTCATCTGGGCTACCAATGATTTGTGCATGCTTGTTGCAGACTTCATATCTTCACTTGAGCTTTCAGTGGGGCAGACAGTACAGAGGAGTTAGAGATAAGGTGAGGAGAAGATGCTGCCAGAGCTGCCTGGTGTGAAAACAACACGTTTTCTACTCTGTCTGTTAACACACACACACACACACACACACACACACACACATTTCTGCATGTCTCACTAGTTCCTGTGCTGCCTATTAATCTACAGTCCAGCCCTTAGACCTGTCTGGTGTTTATCTTTGGAATAATATGACATGTACTGTATATAATTGTTTATTATGGAACCATAACTTTGTTTTTCAGAGCAACAACCCCCAGTGCATTCTGGGTGATGAAGTTTTTCTTTTGCGTAAGGGAAGCACAGCCTCTGCCTGTTGTTTTTTTAAAACTGTTTTAAAGGCATTATAGTTAGATTTGAATCATTTTCACAACAGACTGAACAGGCTGAGACACTGTTGTGTCTCTGGTGAGTTTGTGCCGGGCTCCTCTCAGCACGAATCATCCTTTTATCCACAAAACCATATGGAACCACAGCCAAACAGCAAACATCATGTTTATGAATACACCACACACACTCCGGTCCTGCTTAAGACTCAGAAATAATAAGTGATAAATTGCTACTATTGTACTGCATAAGAGCCACATTATCTAGTTAGCTATTGACTGTAGTTACACCTTAAAAAAAAGACAACAAAACTGCAGCTTTTCATTTTCCCTGAATTCACAGACACATAACAGTCTGCTTGGCCAGATGACTGTTTGAATGGTGAATGGCCCTGCAATCCGACTGAACTGACCAGCTCAGTAAAAAGTCTCTGTGGTAATGGTTTTCTTCTCCTTTGGTCCAAGGGCATTGTTAAAGCTCCGCAGCATGTTTCCTTTTCAAAGCCTGTAAACTTATTGATCAGCATTGTAAATGCTCTCCTGTAACCGGGCAAACAAATCCGACCCCTCTGACAATTTCACATTCAGGCTATAAATCAAAGAGAAGCTTTAACTGCAAACATGTTTCCATGACACCATGCATCCAGTGATGCAAATAAGTAGATGTAGTATGTATGCTTTATAGGAGTGAAAGGTGTAATTTCCCTTCGGGGATAAATAAAGTATGTTTCTTTCTTTCTTACAAATAAACCCTCTATAGCCTCTATGTGTAGTTTTGCAGTTTGCGCATCTCAAATTGCAATTATAAATTAGAGTGTATGCAGAATATTAGCCAATTAAGTATAAAACAATAATATATTATGATGGAACATGGAAACATGAACTGTGAAGTTACTCCACTACTCTACCGTGATGATGAGATGACCTGACTGACACAACACAAAGCTGCTTTCCTTTTGATATTAAATGACATTGGCTCACCTGGTGTTACAGTCTGCAGTTAGGTCTCATGCTAACTGCTGCAGTTATTTCTGCAATATGATACATGTAAAGCCCAATTCACACTGGACACGTAACTGCTGCGTAACGTAAGTAAAGTGACGCTTTCATGTTAGTCAATGAGAGTATTCACACCAGACACGTAGGCCTGAGGTTCAGAAGCGAAGCTCAGCGCTGCCCTGCGAGTGATACACGCTGGTTCTATTTTTGATCTGTGTCGCGCCCAAGACACATTTTATTATGAGCAAAATAAAAGATTTTCCGGTGGATTTTCAAAATAAAACGCTGTGTGACTGAATAGATGGATGGATGTGCGTAAAACGTGCTGGATACAATATGCTGCAGTTGTGAATTTGGGGTAAGAAATAATATGATACATAACAAGAAAATCCTTCCTCACTGGTGGAAACTCCTCAAAAAAACCCATAGAAGCACTTACAAGAAGAACACCGATAACTGCAGCAGATTTGTAGAAACGTCTCTATGTAAGAACATGCTCACAAGCATCTTCAGTGAGTGAAAGTGTGTGTAATGAGTGCGCTATTCTGTTTGGGACAAAGAGTGGCTGACAGAAAATAAATACCACTATTAGGAGGAGGCTTGAATCCTGCAGGAAAGAATGACAGCTGGAAGAATAGTGGGCAGTTGGCTGAGAGAGAGACGAGTAAAAGAGAAGAAAAGCCTGATAACAGCTGTTTCCAATGAGCGACAGCATAGATGGCAACAACAGGGGTAATTTTAGAAATGGAGTGAGTACAAGAGGAAGATAACAATATAAAGACAATATGTTCCACAAGTGAAATTGTTCATGATCTGAAGTAGAATTGTTTATCCTGCCTTCCAGAGGGAGTTCACCCCAAATCACAAACACCCCAGCAGTACTTTTGCTAATGATGTACAAGAGCATAATCCAACCCATTCTGATGTATTGTTCCTCCTGTATTTACACCATGCTGTCAGTTCCCAACAAAAATAAACTACACAAAGTCACACACACAGCCTCAAAAAGAATCCACTCCCCTACACCCAACAAAAGCTTTGTTCCATCCTCCATCTCCATTCTCAACAAATCAACACACTGACTGTTAACTTGCTCACTGGAGTTTTC
>JAVQJX010133557.1:0-25258 GCA_036025115.1 Ambassis agassizii
AAAGTTACAACCAAACAACATGTACTAAATTGTACATGTACTCAATTTTTATCTTAATAAATTAAATTAACATTCACTTGTCATGAATCAAGCCTCAATATATTTTCATTATGAAATCACAACAGCACTTTGGCCAGGGTCTGACCTCTCTGACCATGATTTCTAATGGAAATGCATTTCAGACACACACAAATGGTGTTTTATCTGCAGTTTCTAAATCTGAGTGCTGATAACATGAGTTGGTGCCACCTGCTGGATTAAAGTTTGCACGCACACACACACATACACAGGTGTCAGGAGTTAGAAGAAAACTTTCTTACTTTAATGCTTCACACAATGAATCCCAGTGATAATTAGAAAATATTTACAAATGGAAAACATGTGTTCAGCAGAGTTAAAACAGATGTTTCCACACTGTGTGTCTGTGCATGCATGTGTACAAAGAGGCCGCTGGCATCATGACACACTCACCGATAGATGTTGGGGTCTAATAGCATAGCTGTGTCCTGTGGTAACTGGGATAAGTGCACCAATTTAGTCTTCAGCTGAGATCGCTCAGTTTCATTCACCCACACATCAGGTAGTCTGCAAGACAATACACACACAGATGCACATGTGATTAGGCTTCAGGACTTAAAAATAAAGGAGGAGAGGAAGAGGGAGTGAGGTAGAAAGCAGTCTAGATAAGTCCAGCATACATGTTAACACCTTCCTCTGAACACCAAGTACATACACAGAGTAAAACAGCCTTGAACTAAACACTGGAATTGACACATACTCACAAGTGAGCAGAAAAGCACACACACAAACAGAGGACAAAGCGTACAGTCCTCCCTTGTGACTTATGAGATTTGCGCATATATGTTACTTTTGAACTTGCACACATACAGCAGAGCAGAGCAGTTTTTTTTTTCAATGAAAATGAAAATGAAGGTAATGTCTTTAGGGTGACAAGTACAAATGCAAATGTACTGTACTGCTCAGCTGCACCTTACTGTACCCACCAACAGTGTGATCTCCTTGCGAAAGACGGGAGTGTGTGAGCACTGGCCTGGCAAGTCGAGGTGCAGAAGAAAGAAACAAAGAGCTTAGCAAGTCGACTGCAGCTCCCCTCCTTCCTACAGCCCCCACCTCTCCGTCTCCACCCCCAGCATTTCCCCGTCACTATGTGCGTCATCACAGGAGCCCCCAGAGACGCAGACACACACACACTGCAGGCGGCAGTTAGGCAAGCAGGCAGTGGTTCAGCCAAATCACTCATTCACATGCCTAGTCAGCCCGTTCTGTGGGACGGTGTGCAGGTAGTGCTTCTCAAATAGCACAGCTGAAGGTAGAGATGAAAAGGAAAATATATAACAAAAGTGATGACAAATGAAGGACAGGACATAGCCTGGCATGGGGAGGGAGGGGGGAAAACGATATGAAGTGGCCTTTGTAAAACAGAACAATGTGCTTAAGTGTTCCAGATAATACTAAACTCATATATTGAGTTTAATACAGAATTTTATACGGTTACAAAAATCAATGACAAACTTCTGCATAGCAAAAACCAAAAGGAAAAAAAAAATCAAGTGGTGCATATGGACAGCTGATGGCTACTAGTCTACTAGCTTTAATAAAGGCAAAGTCTATCCCCTTTAAAGGTGGCGAGAGAAGAGAGAGGAAGTTAAGAAGACAGAGATGAGACAAGAACCAGTCCCCTTCAAAGCTGCTTTATAGTTTGGGTTAATCTTGAGTTACTGTCTCTGTCCACAACAAACCTCAAAATGACAGAGGAGGACCTGCAGAGTGTTGCAGTAAACACCCTTTTTTTTGTGTGCGCTGTTGCATGTATACTGTAGTCCAGAGTCACCATAAACATGTCACAGAGAGGGTGCTGCGGTGCTGGTGAGTTATTATATTCTGATGTATGGGAAATACACAGCAGATCTGCAATGTCACTCACGTGTGTCTCACACACACACTCTCACACACACACTCTCTCTCTCTCTCACACACACACACACACACACACACACACACACACACACACACACACACACACACACACCTTTACAGCTGCCTGTTGAAAAGAATTCAGTAACACTGTCGAAGATGAAAAAGTAAAAATGTCACCTTAATAAAATCTAGGTCCTAGGTCAAGGGCAGACATATTTTAAGCCTGTGTGAGTCGACGTTAAAAACTCGTACATCTTAAACAAAATATGGGAAGCAGTCTCAGCTTCCTGTTTGGTTTGCAGCAGGCAAACGGAGGCTGACTTTCCTCAGTCTTGTCAGCAGTCTAAACTGGACTAACTCCCTGACAGGTGATGAGAGGCAGCAGCAGCAACGCTAAACTGACAAGCTGTCATGCAGTAATTTCCCTAGATATCGGTTTGCGAAAACCTGCTGCCTGCGTTCATCCGCAGGAAATCAGAGTCCCCTTTATTTTGGCAGGGAGAGAAGTCGATCGGGCCGGACTTCTTTTGTGCCCTCCTCTTCCTCCGTAGTTTTTCACTCATGCCTGGCTGCTTTTTATTGTTCATCTTAAAAAAGCTTTCATTTTTCATTGGTGTATTGACTTGGGTTTCCAGATAGAAGCGTTCCACAGAAGTGATTTTATTATTACTAAATGCTTTACGACTTCACTACATATTTTTACTCTGAGGCTGTAAAGAAATGTCCTTCCACTGGTTATTGATACAGTACTAAATTATCTCCCCTGTCAGTGACATGGCAGGAGAATAACTCCTTCATCCTCCAGGCACAAAGGTTGTAAATTTTCTAAATTCTAAAGATGGCTTCACAAGTTTCTGAAGCTTCACTTGTCAGGAAGTTTTGGCAATTTATCTTCTACAGGAATGATGCATATCTTAACCTTACCATCCTGTTCCAGGTGCCATCCTGGGACGCTCGGAGACACAAGAGTGCGTCTACTACAACTCCAGCTGGGAGAAGGACCGTACAAACCGCAGCGGCATCGAAACCTGTGATGGCGAGAAAGACAAGCGACGGCACTGCTTCGCCACATGGAAGAACGTCTCCGGCACCGTGGAGATCGTCAAGCAGGGCTGCTGGTTGGACGATGTCAACTGCTACGACAGGTACGCAGGAAGCAACACAGATTCTGGATGTGTGGACAAACGTAGCACATCTTAATACATATAAAATCAGCCTTTGTCCCTCTCTGTGCTCTCCCATCTGATTATTTGCATTAGGCTACATTTTGATTACTCAAGTGAGGAAGTTTGAGCCTGATGTATACATCCAAGCATCTAAACCCAGGACAGCACACAGATATTAATAGAGGGTATTATTATAGTTCCTTCCTCGCTAGAACATCAACCTGGCATCGGATGCTGGTTTGAGCCGGTTCTGTTCGTGTTTTCCTTTGATTTCTGAACGATGAAGTTGCTGTAGAATCTGCAGCCCGCACAGTTCGGGTACCTCTGCTCAGACGGCGCCGCCTCGCCTCCCTGGAGAGCCCAGAGCAAGTCGAGGGCGGCTGCCACTTCCTTTGGCTTTTATCTGATGACTGTGTGAGTGTGAAAGAGAGACTAAGAGTGTGTGTGATTGTTCTGTGTGTGTGTGGTTTGTGTAGGAGTTATTTTATAAATGTTTTGTTTCATGTCTTCTATGGCAGCAAGGGAATGAAGAGGAAGGAGTGTGTACTTTTGTGTATTCAAGTGTGTTTGTCGTCTTCTGCAGAGAGAAGTGTGTGAGCACTTCATTTGTGCACATGCAGGTGATGTGTGTTTGTGTGTGACTAGCTCACACTTTGAAAAATAAATTGCTTCCATGGCCTTTGCCTCGGTGAGGAAAGACAGGAGAGTGAGTGTGAGTGGTTTAAAATATTTCCCCTCTGTGTCCTCTGCAGTAACGACTGTGTGGAGAGGAAGGAGAGTCCTGACGTTTTCTTCTGCTGCTGCGAAGGCAACATGTGCAACGAGAGGTTCCTGTACGCCCCTGAAACTCCCCCGCAGAGCGACCCGCGCCATTCTACCGCCTACAGTATGTACAGTCCAACATGCACATGTACGTTTGTACTCACTCTGTTGTAGGTGATTATTTTTGTAGCACATATACTTTTACTTTGAAATGTAGTCCTGCTCCAAATGTGTGTGTGTGTGTGTGTGTGTGTGATGTAAGACACTTGAGCTCTGGACAGCTGCCAGCTGCTGAGCTTCCAGGTGTTCAGGTCTTAAAAAAATATTTAAGGATTCAAAAGAACGACAATAAAAGCAGCACAGGCGGACGTGTCTGGGCTTGGAAATAATACAGAAATGAAGTAATAGTTTTTCTTTAAATTCTTGTTATCAACCCCTGCTGAAAGTGTAAATGTGGCTATAATTATGTTTGCTAATGAGTTAGCATGTGGCTTGTGTTCATGTTGAATAACGGCCACAATTTTGAGCAGATTTACATTGGTAGTGGTGTGATCGGTTGGGATAACAGGGCTGATCACTGCTGTGTGTTTACCAGGCTTTTTCTGGTGTCCTTGCACTTCTCACTTTACTGCTAAATTGTCCAACAGGCCTGCCTGTCTCTTTGTATTCCTTTAAATCTGACTTTGTGAAACCTGCAGACTCCCTGTAGAGAAAAAAACTTCTCTTTCTGGCAAACACCCCCAGATTCGCACAGTGCAGCTGCTGCAGCCCCGCGGACGCAGCCCCATCACCCCCCCCCCCTGTCCTTCTTTTTTACCCCCCCCCCCCCCACCCCCCCCCCACCCTGAGGACGGCAGTGGCAGTTGGCGTCTGAGCGTCGGCGCTCTGACAGGGCTGCCGAATCAGTCCGTTGCACCTTGTGATGGGAGGACAGGCTGAGCCAGCAGGCGTCACCCAGCGACTCCTGCAGGGGTCGGACACAGTTCAGAGCTCTGTTATTTTTGGCAGGCGGATTACGTTATGTCACGAGATGGATTTGCTAATCCTGCTGCGTGTGTGTGTTTGTGCGTGCATTGATATGATCTCTAAGCACAGTGACAGTAAGCTGTAAGCAGGGTTAGTGCTGCACTTACATATGATGTTGCACAAGCCTATCGGGTACACTTATTTCCTCTTTCTTCCTCCCACAGCCACCTCCAACCCCTTTTCCCAGAAGTCCCAGCTCTTCAGCACTCTGCTCTACTCCTTGGTTCCCATCATAGGCCTGGCTGCCGTCGTCCTCTTCTCCTTCTGGATGTGGAGGCATCACAAGCTGGCCTACCCGGCTGCCCTCGTCCCCACACATGTAAGTCTCAGCACAGCCATGTTTGTGTCTCCTTGTCTTTGGTCCCTCATCGCTGCTGTCGTCTGTTCTCAGAGGTCACCTGTCAATCAAGACTGTGGTGTCCTCTTTCTTCAAAGTTGCTGCTGATGCAGTTAGAGTTTCTCTTTTTGTCTGTTCAACCACTCGGTCCTACTTCATCTGTTAATTGCAAACAAAGGGGAAATGTAAAACGCGCTTGTTCCCATGTGGCGACTGCTTTCTATCCTGGAAACATAGGACGGCTCAATGTTACACTGTTTTTATTCTGAACGGGTTCAAAAACTCATTTATCTCCGAAAACCTCTGACTCAGCTCCGCTCGATAATTTTTGTTGATATTTATTTCCTTCATGAGTCGCTCCCATGAAAAGCCTGTATTGTTTGAAGTGTGCAGTATGACACACTGTGCTCTGCCTCCTCTATTTAACCAGCCTTCAACTCCACCGCTGATCTAGTTTCATCAGTGGGCTCAGGCAGCCTTGGCTGGGACGGAGCGAGAACGGACACGCTGTGCCGAGAGTTTACGTCGAGATAATTGCTTTTTCAGTTTCTTCTTTCAAACTGGTATGGAAGGAGAAGACGAGCCCTGGTTCTGTCTTTTCCTTTCAGTGCAAACACGTCTCAGACTCGCTTTTAACACACCAGATGAGATGTTCACATTGCGTCAGAGAGGCTTTTTAATCACACATAGGTGTTAGAATTTATGTGTAAAATCCTATAGTGGTGCTGGAACAGATTTCACCTACATCTGGCCGTGTACTCGTTCACCCTTTGTTGCTCATTTTGCTGTCATTTCCTCTTTTCTTATGCTGCTTTCATGTCACTTTCAGCACCTCTGTGAACCTCCTCACATCCCCCGTTCATGTAGGACTGAGAATTGAGACTGCTCTTCCAAAATCCTGATTAATTTAGTTTCTGTGAATCTGAGGCTGCTTTACCCTGACAGCAGCAGAGCTATATTCTCCGCTGCTCAGCAGCAGGGTTAAAAGGAAACCCGTGCAGAGCCTGCACCGTATGGAAGAGGAGTCAGGGGCCTCTGCATTATTGATGAGGCTTTATATAGGCAAACAAAACTAAACACAGAGACGCTCGCAGCTCTGCCTCTGAGGATGATGGTGGTGGGTGGGAGAGTGGGGAGTGTGGGGGAGGGAGTGAAGAGAGACATGCAATTCTCTCAACTTAGTTATTGTATTTGCACAACACTAAGGCATAGCAGGGAAAAGATAAAAAGGCAACAGCACAATGCAATCTGGAAACAACACTGCTAAGAGGCTTATGAAACATCGTACCTAGAAGCAGATAAATGAATAAATAAAACAAAAAAAAAAAAGATCAGATAAGCCATGATGATACAGTGGAGAAAAAAGAACCTAAAAGATTCACATGGGAATAAAATGAAATAAAATATCCAGCATGGAACAAATGAAGTCATGCAGGATGTGTGTGTGTGTGTGTGTGTGTGTGTGTGCACAGAAGTGTGTTATTGTATGAATGAGTAGGTGTACAAGGACAGCGAGGGAGGGAGGGAGGGAGGGGGAGAAAGGAGGTCATTCGCACAGGAGTGTATTTAAAAGTCAGCTCATATGCATTTCTGGAAGGAGCTGAAGCAGGAAGCGTGTTAGCAGCCTGTTTGTGTGATTGAAGATGAAGGAAGCCGTCGATGGCTACTACATAAACACCACCTGCTCTGAAGAAAGAAGAATATAAAATGACTGTAATGATCCTCTCGGCTAACACAGCACTCTGCTTTGTCATGCTTCTTTCCGTACTCTAGTGCATCCGCAATGCACTGTACTTATTCATGTATTTTTAATGTGACAGCAACAAATTGGCCACACCTGTTGCTGGTTTAAAGCTGCATGGAAAGGCATTCTGCTCATTATTAATCACACCGTTATTATTTTTCCACGTGCCTGCTGCAGTCTCGTAAAAATGGAAAATGCCCCGAATCCATCTCTGTGTGTGCATTTAATCAAAATCTCTAATTAAAACAAGGAGGAATGTGATTATGTCATGAAGAAGCAGCTGCAGTCTGAACAGAGCACGCAACATACATGTTTTACATTTGATGTGTTTGATGGCGGTGGTCTTAACACCTGCGTTGACCCTTTTTTTCCCCTGTTGCCCATCTTTGTTTAAGTGCTGCGCGCTCTGTCGCCGTTTAAGAGCTGAGGGACCTTCAAAATATGACAGTTGTTTACTGCCATGAGTCCTTAATGGCCATATATGAAGGACACGTCACCATGGTAACAAAGAAGATGGAGGAGAGAAAAGTGCGCGTTTGTATCCCGAGCTGTAGGATATATCTTTATTTCAGAGAGAAATTTGCACAACAAAGGCAGAACAAACATGTTTATAGCTCAGTGGTGCCGTTGCCATAGATACGATACCATAGCACCCCTCTTTTTTTTTTTTACTGAGAGATATAAACCCTAAACTTAGTAGGTCAAAGCACTTCTTAAAAACTGACAGGAAATAAAGAGCTCCTGCTGTAGACGTTAAATTTACGTTGGATCGGATTGGAGGAGGAGATGATGAAGGAGAGGGCTGATTCCTCTTGTCAACAAACGCCTGTCAGATTTTCTTTTACACACATTTAATTTATGAAGCCCTCCCAGAGATCAGATCCAGTGTGAAATGCAGGAAAGGCGCTGCGGCAGAGCCATTTTGTCGCACACTATCATTATGTCATTATGGCTGCGGTCCATCACGGAGTGCATATTTGCCACCAAGCGTCCATTATTCACACCACAGTGCGAAGTGGAGGCAAACTGGAATTGATCCTGTCTGAGTACACAGACCCACAGCTTTCACACGGAGGGGCTGGCAGCTTTGGAGCACTTAAACATAAGTCTAGCCACTTTTTTTTTTCTTCTTCAACCTGAACCCTATTTCCTCATCTCTGTCCATCTTTACCGATCGATTCTGACCAAAATCTCATCAATTGCTTCATTATGGAGCTACTTACATCTTGTTTGTCTGGGTGCAGCTTTCCAAAGGAGTCCTAAAAGATCAGCAGACTTCACACCGCGTCGTATTTTAACTCTTTGATGGCCTCTGTGTCTTCATCCATCTGTCACATTTATATTTGTGATCTTTTGTTTTTCTTGCTCTACTTTAGAGCATCATTGAAGTTTATTAATGACACACGGAGAAAACACGCATCATCTCATTTCATCCACTAACAAACGACAGAAAACGGCAATAATTTCTCTGTTTGCTTCTTATGTTCCTTTTCAACAAGCACGCCTTTCACATTATGGTGGAGGTAAGAGCAGTTTACCTGAAGTTGAAACACTATTATAGCCCCCCCCCCCTCCCCCTCGTTTTTTGGGTTCAGAGCTTGGTATGAATTCTCCACCTTCAATCCCAGACCACCCGCTCATTTTTTTTTCTTCTGCTTGGTTTAATTGCATGGATGGATGTCTTTTGTGTTCCCTGCTGAAAATGTATTGTGCATGGTGGAAAATGGCCAGTATGGCTCTGAATGCAGCCCTGCATTTATTTATTTTTTTTGTATGAATGTCCACCTGTGATGTTTATGTAACATACTGTGTGTGATGTGGCCCAGTTTCCAGAATGGTATCTGTTTGAAAGTGAAACTCGCTTCTCCATCTCGTATGCAGACTGAGGAGGAGGGCAGATACATTTTGCATAAGTAGGAGCGTTGGCACTTATCTGGAACATTTTTCAAGTCGTCGAGTGTAAATTACTGAAGGACAAGAGGAGCCTTTGTAAATGTACTTCAGTTTAAAATGTATCGAATTGGAGTGGAAGGATGGCTTTCAAGCTTTTAAGGTCATATCAACAACAGGATGTGACCTTCAGATATTAAAGTCCGGAATAGCTGCTTATTGTATTCTCACATCTAAAAATCAAACCTGGCATTTGGGTTTTGTTTTATCTATCTGCAGGACAAACCAAACCAGGCCTGAAGGACCTGTTTTGATGTAATAGATGAAGGTGTAACCCGATTAGGCCATGGGAGATGGTTGAGGGTTGGGAAGAACGGCGTGAAGCAGCAGATTCTGTTTTCCTGTTTCCTGTGGTCTGCTGACTAAGTGTAATGCGCCCCCGTTTGAGGCCACGGCGCCCTGTGATCGGACAAGGGATCCGGTGACTCCCATGGGAGGCCGAGGCCTGGCCTGAGCCGAGTTTCTAGAAACAAAAAGTAACTCCTGTAATCTTTGTTTGAAAATGTAGATGTTTGAACAGGAAGTGCTTTTACACACAGCGAGCTAGCTAATTGTGTTTTTGTGATGACACAAAGGGAGCCCTTCTCTAACTTTCCTCGACACGTAAACATGTCTGCTGTCAGGTCACAGTTCCTGTGTTGCTGTGCACTCCATCAGCTCATTTTGTGCAGCACTTAAGGCTGCGTAATTTGGTGAATTAAATGGGTCAGGAAACTGTGGAAAAATTCTAGAAATAAATAAGAAAGAACAGATGCATAGGAGTTTTTTGGTCTGTACAATGTGTTCTTGAAGATGTTTTTTTTTTTTTAAACTTGCCAACTTGAGACCATTTGGGCCGCTCTGCAGTCCAACCTCAGCACCACAGTGGGTAATTTTCCCCGTCATTTGGCTGGCATTTGGTGTGAAAGCAGAGCGCAGACAGCAGGTCTGCCTCGCAGCTCTCTGTTAGAGGGAAAAAGGCTTTAAGTAAACACACCAGCTCCCACTCTGAATCCTCCGTTTCCCCCGTCTCTGCACTGCCCGGGTGTTTTGTAAAAAGGCGTGCTCTGAAGATGTACCAAACAACAGCATCTTTCTCTGAGCATGTAGCTTTTTTCCCTGCTAGAATTAGATTCAAACTTTTTATTTCTGTGTGCATTCAAGGCCAGAGTTCATGACCAGCTGTAAAATTTCAGCTTGATAAAGATCAAAGCCATAAATACTACTAAATGAAATACAGTTTGCAGTAATCTTGTCAGGACAGGCGGTAAAAGCTGAATCCTCCTGTTTTACTACACATGCAGTTAAACACCTTGTGGCCTTGGCCAACATTAGCGCTGCTTTAGCTCTCCTCTAATATTTATTCTTCTTCTGTGTCGGTGTTGTTTCAGTCTGTTAATCTTCCCAGTTTGTGTCTGAAAAAAGGGGAGGTTTTTTATGTGAGGTTAGGAAAACAGACTCGGGATTGACAAGTGTGCGCTTTTGATATATTACATTGTGGATCCTGTGGGCCTCAGGGTCCTGAAACTTGCTCCAGCTTATCAAGCACCTTGTTAGCCTTCAGTTCAAGTGAAAACATGAACATCTCCGGCGTCACAGAGGAGGGGGAGGGGGAAGGGGGGGAGCGGTTTCTTTTCTTTTTCCACTGACAGCAGCGACACAGAGGCACGGAGGTAAAGCTGAGATTTTACAGCAGCATATCTGGTTTCATCAAAGGCCATCAGTCATGTGCTAGTCTTTCTCCTCTACCTTTTATCCTTTGGAAATGTGACTCCCGCACTGCATGCTTCTTTTTAACCTTCCCTTCTCTCTCTCTCTCTCTCTGTGTCTCGCTATCCTCGCTCACCCTCCGTCCTTCTCTGT
Source organism: Ambassis agassizii (assembly GCA_036025115.1). Lineage (NCBI taxonomy): Eukaryota > Metazoa > Chordata > Actinopteri > Ambassidae > Ambassis > Ambassis agassizii. The sequence goes on from JAVQJX010133557.1 coordinate 10,766, forward strand.
GAAGTCACATGTGAAAGTGATCGGCTTAATCCCGATCACCAGCTGTGTTTAACCTACTTTACATTTGGAACACTTGGCTTCCTTGCTTTCACTTTTGTTTGTGTGGGATTAGCATGAACAGGGGGTTTGACCTGCCGTAGTCACACACGGTCGCTCTTTAAAGTTTTCATTTAAATCAGTAATTAAGCCTCAAAGCCTTGTGTGTCCTGTGCGTGCCTTGCTCAGTGGTAGTCACTCATTGGAATCAAACTGGCAGCCCTTCAATTACAACTATATGCTTTTGTAAACTAAAGCAAATGCAGCCCAGAAGGGTTTAATTGAATCTGAAGCCTGCAGAGATATGAAATAAATACAGCATGTGAGGCGCCATGACATAAAAAATACAGAGGCTTAAAACAGTGAGTTGGCAGAAATAATAATAACAACATGAGGGCATCTTCATATAAAAGCAGAGTCTATAAATATGAGTTGTAAGATGTGATTTAAGATGTGAAGATGATAGTGATTCTGCTGGCCTAAGCTCCTCAGGCATGCTGTCGCTGAGCCAAAAGCGCCGGTCACCTTCAGTGTAAGCCAATGCTATTTTAATGCTCTGAAAAAAACATAAAAGAGTAAAGATAACACTCCTGCTTGTCTGTTTTTTTTTTGTCTCTGCAGGATCCCGGGCCTTCACCGCCGTCCCCCACGCTGGGACACAAACCTCTGCAGCTGATCGAAGTGAAAGCCAGGGGGCGCTTCGGCTGCGTGTGGAAGGCCCAGCTGCTGAACGAATACGTGGCCGTTAAGATCTTCCCTATTCAGGTATCATATCGCTGCACTCTGACAGCACGGAAGAGTGCAGAAAAGTAACATCTGCATCTCTGCCTCTGCAGGACAAGCTGTCTTGGCAGAACGAGTACGAGATCTACAGCGTGAGCGGCATGAAGCACGACAACATCCTCCACTTTATCGGCGTGGAGAAGAGGAACAACAACCTGGACCTGGAGCTGTGGCTCATCACCGCCTACCACGACAAGGTAACACTGTCAGGGTCGGAGATATACCACCAGCAGTATTGATTCATTTGCAGCAAAAAGGTGCTCTATACAAGAAAAACCAATAGATCCAGTGTTTAGCTGTCTTTAAACCTGACAACGCTGGGCTGACTTTAACCCTCTGAAACCCACTCTCTCCTGTCAGTGTGGGCTCATAAAGTCCTACACCTCTATGCTACAAGAAGTCAAAGTCAAAGGTCATTCTACAGCCTTACTCAGTGATGGAGTCTGTCACGGCTTCCTAGTTCCAAAGAGGAATAATCAAACGAGTTCATAAAGTACATACGTACAATCATAAAGATGCATTCAAGGACCATGAAAGAGTAGAGAAGTCTTTTTGTCCTTAAGTAAAAAGGACAAATCAATATCACTGTGAAACATTTTATTTGCTAGTATACATGTAAACAAATTCTCTTGATTTCCTGCCTGATTTCTTCCACTAACCATGTTGTTTGTGTCCATGGAAACACGGTGATATAGTGCTGGCGGTGTAATGTGTCATGCTGTCTGTACAGCCCCTGCTAACAAAGTTGTACACATCTTGAAGGGGAGAAAACATGCATGAAACCCTCGCTGTGTATTGATTCTGTTCGCTGCCTTAAGAGCTAATGTATAGTTTCCTCTCTGTGTGGAGAAAGTTGGATTGAGCTCCCTCACCCTATTTAACCATTCTCTTTGTAACATTTGGGGCTTTAAGTGCCTCTGTGATTTGAGGGTCATTACCGCCGAAGTGGAGAGTGATTTTTTTTTTTTGCACGCAGGATTTGAATGTGCGTGCTTGAGAAGTCTTCCTTGCGTGAAGGAAGGTTGAAAAATTGATGGCCGTGGGTGTGGTGGTGGCCGAGAGGCTTCCGCTCAAACAATGCAACTCGTGGACAGCCACTTAGCCCCGCAGCCACAAGTGCTGCTCAGACTCCAAGAAAAAAACCATCAGTTTTAAGAACCCAACAGTAGAAACAGCTGCAGTGATTATTTTGTAAGCAGAAGTCTTGTAAATTTGGCCAGGCATCCAAGTTCAACGTCTCCTTGATTTATGCCTCCATGTTTGAGGCAGCTTTATACTTGAAGGTTTCCAGCAGCAGCATGCAGCGGCTTGCTTTTAGGGATACAAAAAACTCCCTGTTTTTTAATCTTTACATCACATGGATATTAAAAGCTGTCAGCGGCGGTCTGATTTTTAACAGGAAGGCATTTGTCCTGAAGCAAAACAACACAGACTGCATTATTTATTCTTAATCTGTTGGAGCTTTCTGCCCTCTGGTGGTCACTTCAGGCGACTACATCCGTCTCTGGCCTTTCCAGCAGTGACCTTGCATTGTATCGACATACATTATGTAAGAGTAAAGGAAGTAAACAGCCTGAAATCTTGACCATGAATTTCTTTCTTCTTTTAGAGCAGCGATCAAAGACAGCCAGCAGATAAAGGACTCTTCACACTTACCAGAGCTCCACAATAAATGTGCAGGAAGTTTAAAAAGTTTAAATAGACACAGTGAGTGAAGCAGTAGGAAGTCCAGTTCAAATTTCAGTCAAGCTGTTGTCGGCGTGCAGAAGACAATGCTACCAACAAGCTGCTGTGGATCTCTAACCGTTAGGTATAGTGCTGTTACCGTGGCAACCCTGCATCCTCCAGAGAAGTGGAAATCATTAGAAATCGCCCTTCATGATAGTATTATTTACTGTCTGCTCTCCTCTGACAGATGAAGCTGTCTCTCTCTTTCTGCTTTATGTTTACCGTCTTTCCTCTCTCGCTCTCCTCCACCAGGGCTCGCTGACAGACTACCTGAAGGCCAACGTCTTGTCTTGGAACGAGCTCTGCCACATCGCTCAGACGGCAGCCCGCGGCCTCGCCTACCTCCATGAAGACGTCCCGGGTCATAAGGACGGGCACAAGCCCTCCATCGCTCACAGGTGTGTCCAATGTCTCCACTTTTAGCAGGATGTTTCTCTGTATGTTTTTCTCTGATCTGATTCTTTGTGTCACAGGGACATAAAGAGTAAGAATGTGCTTTTGAAGAATAACCTGACGGCCTGCATTGCTGACTTTGGTCTCGCTCTGAAGTTTGAGGCTGGGAAATCTGCAGGAGACACTCACGGACAGGTACAGTTCAAAACATCTCTGCCTAACTGACTTGGCTTTGTTGAGCTCCTCCTTGATGTTTCTGACCTGCGTTGCAGGTGGGAACGCGCCGCTACATGGCTCCTGAAGTCCTGGAGGGCGCCATCAACTTCCAGCGCGACTCCTTCCTGCGTATTGATATGTACGCCTTCGGACTTGTCCTCTGGGAGCTGGCATCACGGTGCACTGCTGCTGACGGTGAGACTGGATGACACTCAGTTTGTCCACAGTTGTGTCATATGCTACATGTTTATGCTGGATTTGTGTGTATGCCACCAGGCCCTGTGGATGAGTACATGCTCCCCTTTGAGGAGGAGGTGGGACAGCACCCGTCTCTGGAGGACATGCAGGAGGTGGTGGTGCATAAAAAGCTGAGGCCCTGCCTGCGAGACTGCTGGCAGAAGCACGCGGTGAGCAGAAAGAATAATTATCCCTCCATAAACACACGAGGGACATCCCCAAACACGTCGGATAAACACCCCCGTTCTGTCCCACAGGGTCTGGCGATGCTCTGCGAAACCATCGAGGACTGCTGGGACCATGAGGCTGAGGCTCGCCTGTCTGCCGGCTGCGTCGAGGAGCGCATCGGCCAAATGCAGCGACAAGCCCCCATCATCGGCCCGGAGGAGATTGTCACAGTCGTCACCATGGTGACAAACGTGGACCTCCCACCCAAGGAGTCCAGCTTATGATCAGCCAATCACCTGACGCCGGAGGCAGAAACATGGAGTGGATAAACAGCTGACCCTGGTTGGTTGGCTTAGTGTTTTTCTGTTTGTTTGTTTTTTTTTTTTTTTTTTTTTGTTCCTTTAAGTGCGGGCCGCTACTCGCGTTCAGGAAACACCCTGCGCCCACCTCACCACATCAGTTTATATCCACCTCATTTTTGATATGTGTGCCTGAGGATTTAAACGATCTCTCTCTCTCTCTCACACACCGAACCACCAAACGATTCAGGATCTTTAATGGCCGCAGACTGACGGACAGCATCACAGACTGACGTACTGACATGCTGGGACGACAAACACTTTTCTCATGTATTGTTTTATATACATACACACACACACACATACACACACACACACACATACACATCTTGCAGATGAATTTCACAGAACTCTCAGTGCATTTTAGTGTAAAGAAAAAAAGAGACGCAGAGCACCCGGTTCTGATACATTTTGCTGTTTTCTTGTGTGCGTTTTTTTGAAGAAACGACTATCGTTCTGCCAATAAGCAACGGCTTCTGAATGTTTATAGTGTAATGCTGCTGTACATAGTGTATTATGGACCCAGACAACTTGGTAATCAAGCTTATTTAAAAAAAAAAAAAAACAAAGGGGGAGGGAAGGGGGAGGGGGTCCATTTTCAAGCATTACAACAAATTAAAAAAAAAAAAAGAAAACCATAAACCTCCTTCAACCAGGTATACCTCAGTTCAGATGGACACAGTTTAAATTAGTCCCTCTCCCTGTTCACACTGGCTAAACACCAGTTTCTCCCTTTTTCCTCCCCTCTCTCAGCCTCACCTGTAGTGATGCTCCACGTTGATTTATCTAATAACGGGATGGAAACACAGCCCCCCCTTACCCGCCCCCCCCCCTGTTGTCTCGATTAGATAAAAGTCACCTGGTATGCTTGTTTTGAGGTATCAGCGGTGGTACCCAGCCCTACTTTGGAAATGTATTTAGCTGAGCCAGCTTGCTTTTGATTTGATTGCACAGGTCTCTTTTTTTCTTTTTCTTTTTTTTTGGATTACTATCAAGACTCTCTTTTGATACACCTCAGGAATCTTTGCTACTCACGCCCCCACACACGTCCTCCACCCCCACCCCCTCCTCGAACTGGAGTACCTCCTCTTCTCGCTGATTCTTCCTCCGTCTCTGCCTGCGCTGGTTTAGCTGTGCCGTCACCGGGCCTCCACCTTCACTTGTTTAGTTAGTCTGGAGAGACGGTGTTAACCCCATTTTCACCGTCTCTCCGTCACAAAAGCCAAATAAGCCCCAGCTCTTCAGTATTAGACGCAGATCACAGTTTCTGGGCTAACTTTTTTGAAACACTAACCAAACAAACGCACGGCTAACCACGGTTCAGATGAGCCGAGACGAGGAATCTCTCTTTCATCCTGGTGCCATTTCTACGTATTCATAATAGTTACTCTTGTAGATGTCAGGCAGAAACGGATGTATTAGTCGCTGTCGCCGACGGTGACGTTTTTTTTGTCTTTATTTCTCTCTGAGGGACACTGAACACTGGTGCCGGCAGACCTGCAGTCTCTCCTCAAGTTTTGGGACGGTTTCCCGCGACGCAGTTTAAAATCTGAAAACGTGACAGATCTTTTTACCAAACACACACTTTAATTGGAAATGCAGAGTTTTTGTCGTTTGGCTGGAATGCGTACAAAAACATTTTAGCAACAACACAGCAAACCTGAAGGAAGTTGAAGCCATCATCTTGTTATTTCCTTACTGTAGCACGAGTACAATATCTGCATCGATATCGCTTCCTCATGCTGCTGCTGCTGCTGCTTTTTATTTTGAATAAACTGCTGTCAGGGACGATCAGTACTGCAAACCCCAGCAGCCCTTCAATAAGCACTACCTCACTCGCAGGGATTTCTAACGGGGTAGAAAGTGTGGCAAATAAACCAAAATCAAATTCACAGGTTTTTAAAATTGACATCAGTATTACCCTCCACAAATGCTAATCTTACTTCACCAGTATTTCAGCAGCCAAGTGGATTCATTTGTAAAAACCAAATTGGTTTTTCTGCCAAAGTGGCCGGTGGAGTCGACAAAGCTCACCGCCACAGCGACCTTTCCGGTGTGATCAGATTAAACTGCGCTCGCGAAACCGACCCAGACTGAAAAAAATACCATTCAGGGATTCAGTACTATGCTTTTCTAAGTTCTAGCGAGTTATATGCAACCAGTGCCGCAAACTACCCTACACTTCTGTAGGATCAGCTGCAGGAGTGACTCTCAATACACACACAAATAACTTGTAGCATTTTGATTTCTCTCTGTTTTTTTTTTTTAATCCGTGACCTATTGCATATTGATATGTTGTATTTATTTTTTAATTTACTGGCCTGAGGTTTTGGGGGATCAGAGTTCAGGTGCGGCTCGTCTGAGTCGGGCACCTTTTTACGGTTGTTGTTGTTCTTGTTGTTGTTGTTTGGGGAGGAGGGGTGGGGGGTTTTATTTGTGGGCAGGGTGTTCAGTTTTAGTTCAGGAAATACTTAAAAAAAACAAAACAAAAAAAAAGATATAAAAGTGTAACATGCTTCTTTCTAGTCAGTCTATGGACAAACGACCGAGAATGAATGTTCTGCAGACTCCTGGGTTCCAGTATTGTGTGTTCTTTAACAGGTTGAGCCCGGCCCCGTGTACCTTTAGCGGGCTTTGCGTTTGGCTGGTTTCGTGTGATTGTGCCCCGTCCTGTAGGAAGCGGTGAAACGTCCATTCACGCACAGGAAGGATCCTACGAGCTCCTGATGTAACGGCGTCTGAATGGGGCTTCACCGTTTCCTACTGCGACCTCCTCCAGTCCAGCACCTCACATTGCTGTGCATATAAACTTACCAAGTGAAACATTTGTGTCTTGTTGCACCCCCGCCCCCGCCCCTGTCCCACTACTTTAAGCAGTCTAGGACCTGTACAGACATGAGAACATAAATACCTGTTATCAACTATATACTCTTGAGCTGAATCTTTATAAGTGCGTGTTGAACTTCAGTGTTTCCTCTGCGCTCATTTATACTTTGCTCCTCGTGTTTCTGATTCGGCAGCCTGGCCGGTCCCCCCTCACCTCCTCACATTGCTAATTTGAGCTTTGTTTAAGCTAAAAGCTAAAGGCTCTTTGGAGTACTTCATCAGCAGATTTAAAAATAATTAAGGATCGGGCCCCCCTTATAAAAAATCTCCCCTAGAAGCTCTCAAAGAGCAGCTGCAATACTCCACATGTGATACTACAATCATCCACTACAGGTGTTTCATTCCAGCATCTCCTCCTTTTCCCCACTGTCAGTAGAAAATTTTAGAGGAAACATTGAACTCCGGTGATCTCGTCGCTCAGACTGATGAGTCGAGCTGCCAGGCCTGAAATTTCTACAAAAGGAAAAAACAACAAAAACACTACAAGCATTTTTTGACCCCACATTTCTCTGAGCTTTGAGTACCAGCGCTGATCCAGGATCTGAAGTCTCTGTGATGATCACAGGCTGTATAAAAAAAAATCCTGATACATGTGACTGCGTGTTTTTGTTACTGACCAGAAAATAATGTGAAAATAGATAGTCTGGAATTTCAATGAAAGCAGATCCTGAGATCCTAGCAGAAGAGAGACCCTGAACGCATCACAGAGGAGCCTGAAATGATCCCAGATCCGCGCTGTGACTCTAAGCTAATGGTTTTTATCAGCTGAAGTGATCCACGTTATGTAAATAAATGTGTTTTTAGTTTGTGAATGGTGATGTTTTTTCTTTTCTAAAATGTCCTGAAAGCTGATGAGCTTGTTTGTTCCCTGTCTAGGCTTAAAGCATGGATCCACCACTAGATGGCAGCATTCAGCAGTGCAGACAGCAGATACCAGTGTGCATGAATTTAAGGTGAAATTAGTAAGTTTAAGGAATTTAAATGATCGATAAGTGTAGCCATCTTTAAGTTAAGCTTTTATTAAGTATTATTTACAGTAAAGCAGCACAAAAACAATCCGCTAGCCAAATGCCGACATGGCCCACTGCTTTACATCAGTGGGGCAGTGTGGGTACTTCTGCAGGGCCTCCATGATCTGACTGTGGTCCAGCATGAGTCTCATCAGCTGGTACTCCCTCTGAGTTTTGGCCGAGGAGCTGTCGGCCGGCCGGATCAGCTCCAGCTGCTGCAGGTGCTCGAAGGCCTGAGGAGTCAGAAGTACACGAATGAGGACGGTTTCACTCTCATTCAGAGGAAGTGTTTGGTTTTTTTTAACGCACCTTCATGATGACAGGCTGCTCAAAGTTGTACATGGAGTTTGACTTCCTCTGCAGAAACTTCTTAAACTCTACAGGAAAGTCAGATAATCAGACGTCAGTGAGTCACAGTGAGAGGTGATGGTTGATGCGTTCGTACCGTTATGAACCATTTGCAGATTGAACGGCTCTCCTTCATAAACGTCATTCAGGTGTTTCATGGCGATGATCAGGCACAGCTCCAGGATGGACAGACCTAAAGAGAGGACAAATGTAACTCATGTTGGATTTTAAATGACGTGTTTGTTTTTGTGATTTTCACCGTGGAGCATGTTTGCTTTGGCATCTGCTAAACACAGGCGGCTGGCTTCCAGGAGGTCGGCAGGTTTGACGGTCGGTTTGGAGACGGAGACGCGACTCAGACACAACATCTGAAGAGATTTTTGAAAACAGGCTTTAGAAGCATCTCTATCATTGCACACATAAGGATGAGACGTGTTTGTTAATCGTACCAGCAGCATGTGCAGAGAGTGGAAGTCTTTGCTGGAGTGAAAGTGTCTCTGTAAAGCCTCCTCCACTGATTTGTCCTCACACAGAGTCTGAGGAGACAGAAACCAAATGTTAAAAAGCACTGATCACTTTCACTTTTTCCTACATTGTTTTGTCGTCCACCTTCACGTCTTCATTCCACTCTTGAGCAAATTTGCCGTCAGGAAAGTCGTCCGGTAAGCTGAGCTGAGTTCTGACGCGCTCCAGATACTGAGTGAAGGTGATGCTGCTCAGCAGGTGGATCTGACGGTGTGAAAACCTCGATTTCACGCGTTTCTCCAGCAGCTCCAGAACGTCCTGTGTGTGGAAAACAAACACCTTCAAACCACGTGCATCTTTTAAAGGGTTACCACAATCTGTTTGTGAAGCTGACCAGTCTGCAGGTGATTCCGACCACAGCGATGGGCGCCTGGGCGGACTGGGAGACGTCAAAAAGATTGTAGAGCAGCGTCTGGTTCTTATGGTGGGCGAAGAGGTCGAACTCATCCAGGATGAACATCACCGGGCGGCTGCTGCTGCGATCGCCTGGCACACAGCACTCATGCATCAAATATGGCAGCTGAATGTGGTTTTTATTCTTATATTTGATAACAAACCTTTTTTCAAAGCCTCCAGAAGGAACGCCAGATTTTCTGCAAAGCTTCCCTAAAAATAGACAAATGGTGTTCATATTGCAGCAGTTTTATAGCATAAACCGTTGAGTGAACACTTACAAACACTTTGTCTCCTACGACGTTCTCTAGGTGGAGCTGCCTGGTTATTTCTTTCAGTGCTATTCTGTCGTCAGTCTGCAGGAGACCTGAACCAAAACCGAACGTTTTCATTCACATTCTAAATTAAACAGAATGAGGTCTGGCTGTGGATGAGTCTCACCGTTCAGATGAACCTGTAACAGGTTTTTCTGTACTTCTGTCTCCTCCAGCAGGTCTCTCAGCACACACTGCAGCAGCTGCACACACAAACACCATCACACCATACAGCCCTCGCAGGATTTCAATACACTGCCACACAATTCATCATCTTTTCAATCCTGTGGAGGCTCACCGTTGTTTTTCCTGCTCCTCTGGGGCCAACTATTAGCAGCGAGTTACTCTCCCCGTGGATAGCTGTCCGCTTCAGCAGCTCCAGGAGGTGCCTGTGGATATATATATATATACATATATATGTTTAACTACAACACCCACAATGCTCTTCAGGTTGCAGACTTTTCCCTACTTTTCTGTAAACAGCTGCTTCTTAATGAGGTGGACTTCACTTCCTGCACTACAGAGCAGCACCTGGGATACTCCAAGTCAGCTGGGACCAGGAGCTCCAAACTGGGACAGCGCTGTCAGCCAGGTAAGACTGAACTGGGTCACTGAGACTATCACTGAGCTCCAGGACTGCTCTTCATTATGGATGACAGTTCTGCTACAGGTTTTCTGGGAGGGACGGATCCCCTTTTCCAGCTTAGATATTACTCCATAAAATAAAAATAAACCTACTTGTGTTGAGCTTCCACTCCTGTTGGTCTGTCAGGGAGCTGCTGACGGCAAAACCGCTCCCTTAAAATCTGTTGAGCCTAAAAAAAAATAAAGGTTTCTGTAATGGATTACACATTACACCTTACACATTATTAATACAAACCTCTGTGATGCAGTCCCCAACAGGAAGAGGAGCATCTTTCACCTTCCTCTTGCTCATAATGATGCGAGTCTGCCCTGCAAAACATTAAGCAAATTACGTTATTATTATGTATGTATTACACACAGAAACAAAACGTAGGTTTTTAATAGTGTGACTTTTTCCATGTTGTGTTCAATACGGTGTTCATATTGAAGAACAAGGAGGAAAGCTTAATTAATTTCAGAATAGTTTGGTTTATGTCGCTCTACACGTATTATAGACGATAACTATGTGAATAAACCAGCCATTTGTCGAGTATATATAAGTAATACGACTTTGATTGTGTATTCAAAATAAAGTTTGTTTCTAGATACCCACTTTAATAACGATACTTACCCAGAGAAACTGCTGTGAAGTCTTAATGTTCGCGGGAAAGCTGCTCTGCTAGCAGTGACGACTTCCGGTTTTAACTGTATCGCTTCTCTGATTGGCTGAGGCCCGGAAGAGCCCACAACAGCGTATAATAGAAAAAAAAATAGTGTAGAGTAGAGTACAAAAAACAATTTTTTAAAATTCCTAAATATCAGACTTAATGAGAAACACTTTAATTTTAGAAAATAACAGTTTTATTCTGACAAAATGTGGAGTGAAAAAATGCCTTAACTACGGTTTTATTAATCATAAATTAACAATTAAAGTCATAAGAGGCGCAAATGTTGTAATTGTGGTAAAATCAGGAGGGATGGTTTTGAAGCTGCTTAACAACATCTTTTACTCCTTCACAATGACGATGAATGTCTGGAGATAAAGGCTTCCTGTGGCTTTTGGTTGACTGATGAAAAAAAGCACAATAAACCACCACATATCTTACAAATCGTCTACCCGGTCTGAGCTCACATTTAGCCTGTCACATTATTCTAAAATACGACTCTCCGCTCACATATCCAGCTCTGTGTTTGCCCTTAAAAATACATGAAGGGGCCCTTTTACAGCAGCCGTACACTGCATTAATTTATCGTCTCCTCAGGTTTGACCTTCAGACTAAAACTCAAGTGAGCGACGTCTTCTTTTCACTTCACATGACTGAACCCTGCAGCTTTTAAGACCTTTATTTATCTGCAAATTGTCCTCACATTCAAATGCAATGCTCATATTCATAACTGTGAAGCTTCTGTTTCATGATGACGTACTAAAAAGATCACAAGTTTTAATGTGAAACCATCCAATTAATGTAATTAATTATAATCATTACAACAATTTGCAGCTCATGGTGTAATAATCTTATCATACCTCATTAATGTAACAAATACCTCCAAGTCATTAACAAAATAATAGGATTTTATCACATTAACAAGATAAAGAACAGCTTTTTTACAAATTATTAATTATGTTTGAAAATTAGGATTCATTATTTGTTGTTTTTGGCTCTGAGCACAAAAATATATTATATTTGTTACTGATTTTAATGGTTGAAAAGATGAAAAGGGAAACCTCTGCTGGGCTGCCCACGTATGTCACTTTGTTTTGATCTTTGGCTGCACTTTGTTTTTGCCAGACGACGCACAAAAAAATCAAAATACACAGAAACAAACTCCCTACTGAGATTTTGCAAACACGGCAGCACAGTTTTATCATTTTGATATGAGAATGGAGAACAATAATGCAGTTTATTGCCCCTGTACCTGCTGTATACTTCTTGATTTATTACATTACTAACCAGTTATTACTGTAAATTGGTGTATTCCTTCATTTCAGTGCTACCAGAGACACTATATTCAGCTGTCAGCACGATATTTGCACCATTTTAGCATCAATCACCTGCAGAAGTCACTTATAGGTTCGTGTCTCATTCATCAAAAGTGACACCGGCTCTTCTATCACAAGAGTCTCATCAGTGATTTAGGAGCTATTCTTCATTTTTTTTTTGAAGTCCAGTTGACAGTTTAAGGCCCCTGGAGGCCCCTCAGATTTGACTACAGGCTGCATCCCTGTGTCAGCTCCCTCCAGCCTCTCCTCGGTCATGTTAACGGTGTGATTCCTAACTTTATGCCGTGCACAGCTCCTGTTATGTGAGCTCTGGAGGAAACGTGCATCACCTCTCCCATCTGCTGCTGGCTGCTCCTGCCGCGCCTGCGCAGTGCGGCTCTCCATCATTTCCAATATCCCAGTGTAGGAGAACCAGCAGAGGCAGAGAACTAATGGGTACGCTTCTATTTCTCATTTTTCCTGAGCCCATAAACGCACCGCGGTTCGCCCGTGTCACTATTTGAGCACCGGTACGCACTCGCTGGGATGCCCGGGTAAGAGCGGACAGTTTACGGTTTGATTTGTGCCTGAAAAGCGTCTCTCTCCTCTTCTTCTTCTTCTTCTTCTTCTTCTTCTTCTTCTTCTTCCTCGCCCCCCCCTCCTGCAAACGCAACGGGTTTGCTTAGCTAGCATGCTAAGCTAACCCGTGCTAACTCGGCCTTGCCCTGGCTCGAAACCCCCCATAACGCGGGCCTAGCTGCGTTTTACTTCGACAATTTGAAGTCGGAATGTGAGCTGTGGATCCTTAACGTGCACGACCCCCGGTTACGATTCGCTAATTAGATGCTAAAACGTTATTAGCGTAGCTGAGCTCGCCCTCTAATTCATTTTCGTTACAACAAGCTAGCTAGCTAGCTAGCTAACTAGACAGCTAGCTTGGCATGCTAACCCCCCAGCTAGTGTCCAATGCATCAAAAAGCACAGTCAGACTGGTCTGATTCCGCTTGTTGACACGGTCCTTTTCAGATGATGGAGCTTTGGGCTGCACGTCTCATCCTACCATAAACCAAACAACCTTTAATGCTACACGATTGTTAATAAAGCAGCATTTGGCAGAGTTGATGGGCTACTGAGGCTAATTGGCTATTATCTAACATTCAGATGGGTACCAGTGGTTGTTTTGGTGATGCTCAGTCTCCAGTTTTAGGAGGAAAAGTCTTGTCATCCAACTTGTGCAGCTGTCAACTTTGAAGGCTGCAGCAGTACAATATGGCTCATGTATTCCCAGAAGCTCGCCTTAGCCAGCTTCATGGGGCTACAGCAAGATTTACATGCTATGCTGAGAATTAATGGGTTTAATCTAGTCTGTTCAGTAAGAGAACCTCACCTTTGTGCTGTCCTATTGCTTTTAATCATGTCTAGGATGATACAGAGCAGACAGTGGATGCTGTGTGCAGGTGACTTGCATTGGCACCTTATCACTTTGTATTAAAAACACTTCATGTAGATTTCCGAGAAGCCTTTATGACTGCACACATGCATGTCTGTATCTGATGTGCAGCACAGCCTTTAAAATTCAGACCTTGAATGCACCTGAGATGATTTAATTGTCCTTTGCATGTCTGAACAAAGGCTTTACATGACGTGGGTCAAATTGATATGGGTGTCTTTTGTAGGTCCAAAAACAGCTACCCCACTGCTGTTATCTCCTCTAATTGGCTTTATTCGTTTGGCACTCAGTGTAGACTTTAAGTCCTCCCCACTGGTAGCAGAGCTAATTTACCACGGTCCAAATGTTGGCTAACTTTTGTGGCAGGTGCTGTAAAATATCAACAAGCAAAAAAAAAAAATCCTCTCTCTCTCTCTACCATGTATTGAAATGCACACAAGCTACTTTATCTGATTAAATTATTTAAAATTTGGGCAACATTTTCATTTGCATAAGCTGCCATACTTAATGGACCACAAATTCAGTTACTGTGGGGTCTTTGGCCGTGGTTCCGCTTGTCATTTTGATGTGATTTCTTATCTAAAACATTTTTTTTATTGTTGGCTTTTGAAACCGCATTGCTGTAGATTCTCAGCAAGCTAACTTTCAATATTATGTGAGGAGACTTTTTTTTATTTTTTTGACCCTTACACTTTCACCTTTTCAGATCTGTCAGATTTATTCTGCTGTGTGGCACAAAAACATCAGGGCTTCTCATCACCCCTCTTGTATTAACAGCACTTCTATTTGTTCATTTGTAAAAGTAGCCATTGTCTCTGAACTCACTTGTATCTTCAAGGCTCAAAAATGCTGTAGAAATATTTCAGAATACTGCACAGACGTCAAAATGTACACACAGTTAGCCTTTTTATACACAGCTATGGATTTGTTATTGTTGCCTATTTAAAGATCTGTTACGATCCACATAAATTGTTTTTATATTTTGCATGCCAGGATAATAATTCAACTTATAATGGAAACATTTTTTTAGGCTACAGTTATT
>JAVQJX010133596.1:0-24509 GCA_036025115.1 Ambassis agassizii
AAAATGTAGTTTTCCAAATTGAGATCCAACTTTAAGCCCACCAGCCGCAATTAGGAAGTTATAATTAAGTTGACAGTCACGTCCTCTAATTGCTAACCCAGAACAACTCCACCTCAAACTTGTGCCAAACATCAGGAAAATTTGTACTTTCCTTGATTTTGTTTAGAATCTTGCTGCACATACTCCCTGCCCACTTCACATAGTGTTTACTCAGCTAACCATCCCTAACTGAAAACCCAACCCGAGCAAAACAACTGCTGCCTGCCTGCAGTCTCCAGCATCTCATGTGGTTTCAGCCGCACAACTAGCCACGGGCTAACAGGGCACGCTAGTGCTACAGAGGGTGCAAGAACCGAGTGTGTGCCTGCTAGTGCTTATAATTAGAAAATGTTCCACTCGCTTGCAATTACAAGGCCCTCCGCAGAGTGTTATTAAAGACTCATTTTGTTTGGTTGTGGCCCTGAAATGGCTCCCATGTGGTGTTTGTTTGCGTTTGCTACATGGTCAGTGTGGACTTCAGCTCCTGCCAGCAAGAGAAGTACAGTATCTCGTCAGAATGTTAACCTGAGGGGAAAAGGGTCACTGAGGGTACAGAGGTGGTCATGGAAAATTAAATATACTATGTTTGCACAAACCTAACAAACATATACATCTTTCCATCCTCTGACTCGCCACATGGCCTTCCTGCAAAAAAAAATAAACTGATGTTTGTTTGCAGTTTCCAAAATCCTATCATATTCCTGTGTTTCAGACCTTTCTGTCCCACGGCTATGTAAAAATAATCCATGTACAGTGCGGTAATTATGCACAGAATAATTACAGGAGGTCAGGACTGACCTTGTCTGGAGGATGGAGGCCTGTCGGTGGACGTGCAGGAAAGTAAAAATGTCGTCTTTCTGTCTGCACCCTGCTGTGAAGGGTTTATGGTGACGAGCGTGCTGGGTTTATTTTTACTTATTCCACCTTTACAATGAAAAACAGGGAAGATATCCTTCGTAATCCATCATAATTCTGTCCTTAAATTTTAGATACAGATTGTCTGTAGGCAGGTACAACCATTATTTCTCCATCCATCTACTAGTATTGTACAGACGCACAGTAGTGTGGAAACAACATAAGACTTTATTGCCATTGCCACAAATGTGAAATAATGGTGATGTCACCTGTCATGCACAGATGCACTTGATAATGTTATGGTTTGCTAAACAGCATAAATCTCCAAAATAGAATCACAGAGATCACACAGTCACCCTGAAAGCAGACAGCATGACAGCTAAAGGTTAATTGATTGAAATGGAAAAGTATCTGTGAATATGGTGAGTCTAAAAAATACCACACAACTCATTTCTGTGATCACCAACATGGCAACTTGATCACTGATCCATGTTCTGCATTTGAGGCCCTCGCTCATAAATCTGTCGCTTTCCATTCAGCATTTTGCGATGCCTCGATCTGACCCAAAGAGCAGGGCGGTGCTCTGACATTTATTCACCCCGTGTGCCTGTCAGCAGTCGCAGCTTAATCCAGGGAGGTGATAATAGAGCCTCCAGCTCTTGCTCTGTAAAAGGAATCACCATAAAGTGCTTCCCCTGGGGCCAAGAAAATTCATGCGTACGGATCCTATCATTTCCCCTCCTGTTTAATGTCTTCAGCAGAGCAATCTGTCTTTCATTAACTCATGCACACTTGTTTATTATGGAATAAATCCGGGGTTAGGTCGTCAGACTGGATATAGCATTACCCCCAAAATATGGGCTGCCAGTGTAGGTGAGGGCAAAATGAATTTCACCAGGCAGTAGCTACATTTTCATGAAGTGTCATTTCATTTTTCAGATTTCAATTATGGATAATAACAGTTCTGAATTGTATTTTCTTCAATATTGACCACAAGAGGGAGCTGCTTGACAAGTTAATGATGTTCAAAGTGCACTGTGATGTCTTTTCTTCCTCCTGAGGTTCTTTTTGCATCAACTGGATGAATCCTCAGTTCCTGCTTTAGCTGTTGTCATTGGCATGATAGTGATTTTCAGACGAGGCAGACGTCCCACTTACTGTCGACTGACCCGACCCGCTGTCCTTAAGGGACTAATTATATTGGATAATAGTCGTTTAACATCCTCTGTGCCGACTGGGCTCCGTCCTGTAGCGCCAGCAGCTGTTTTCTCGCTCCATGTCAGGCTTCGAGTTCTGCACACATTTTGTCTCACTGCGGGCCTTCGCAGCTCTGTGGGAAAGAGTGAGTCAGTGCAGTGGAAGCTGAGGGAAGTTTCTGTTTGTTTGCATGTAAAGAGTAAAGACGTGTGTTTAAAAGAACCGTGCAACACAAGTCTGATCTGAGGCCAGAGCAGCTTAAAGGGAGAGTAGTAGAATCAGACATAAAATGCTTGGTTAGGGTAGATTGGTCTAAATCTTTTGTTTTAAAGTCTCTCTTGTTACTTTCTGCATTTTGCCTGTATCTGTTTGACCAGCAACGGGGAGAAATGTTCATTTTTGTGTCTTTTGCTCTGTGAAACTGAAGATAAACACTGCATCCATCTTTAGGAAGTTTACTTTGTTGGGTAAACACCACAAGTGATACCAAAAGGCAAAATTTATTTACATGGAAATGGATAATATTCCCTCCTTCTGAGCTCTGCTGTATCACACACACACACATAGAGTATGCACACAGACACACACACACATAGAGTATGCACACAGACACACACACACACACAGAGTATGCACACAGACACACACACACACACACACACACACACATAGAGTATTCACACAGACACACACACACACACACACATAGAGTATGCACACACACACACAGAGTATGCACACAGACACACACACACACATAGAGTATGCACACAGACACAGACACACACACACACACACACACATAGAGTATGCACACACACACACACACACACACACACACACACATAGAGTATGCACACAGACACACACACACACACACACACACACACACACATAAAGTATGCACACACACACACACACTACCAGCACCCCAGTCTCTACCTCCTCTTGTTCTCTCCTCCAGTTCGGTTCCCTACATGAGTCTTATTTTCATTGCCAGGCGCAGCCAGCAGCCTCTACTTCCATTAGCAGCTTACCGCTGTGAAAACATGGCGAGAAAAGAAATTCACTGTGTTTGGGAACCTGCTGCTGATCCTGCTGCTGCATTATTGGAAAAGAGACGGGAGGAAGCGATTCTGGTATTGGTGCATTAATGCCCATTTTGTTCTTTTTTAATTTAAAAGAAACCAAAAAAACATTTGAGTACATGACCAGCTTCAAATATGTGCTACCTAATGACAAGAGAGCCACTGATTTGTTTTAGTAGTATGTTGTTAAACCTTGAAAATGGCCCAAACAGGATTGGTGCTCGCTGCTGAGTAATGCATTGTTCTGACTTTGCAGTGTATTGGTGCCAAGAAACACCTGACATGTCTACTCTTTATTGGTCTTTCTTCAAGGCTTTGAGAGGGAAAGTACAGCTCCTCAGGTGGCCACTTAAGGCTTAAAGAATTATGCCATAGCTTCAAGCTCTGCATAATCAATAACATTGCCACTCTAACCATGAAACATGGCCCTGTGATGATCAATGAAATTTATTTTGCTTTTTTCAGTTCCACTGTCCTCCTTCCTCCTCTTTCATAACTGCCCCTCTCTTTCTAATCTCTCTGCAAGGGAGCCAAATTAGTTCATTGAAGCCTCCATAATGGCCAGATGAGAAATCCCTCTATTTGAAGTTTCAGTATGTGGCGTGAGGGCTCACTGCAGGATTCGCAACAGCCGTGCACCTCATGAACGGCCCAGGAGAGACAAACCAATCAGCCTGGAGCTGCAGGACCTGCTATGAAACCCACCTAATCAGCAAGGAGCTCTGGTTTTGGCTGCTGGAGGCACAGGATGCTTTTAGATGGATTTGGTCTTGCTGGGCTCATCATGTGCTCACCTTGTGTTGGGTCTAAATGTGATGTGCTGCAGAATATATACTTATGGGATTTTTTTAGATACAGATTTGCTGTATCTAAAATCTTGCTGTATCCCGGGGGGGATGGAGCTAAATATAAATTTAGCCATAAATACTATGAGTGTCAGTGTAACACTCGGTGCCATGACAAAATGGTTTGAGGAAATGAGAGCACAGAGCGATACGCCTTCAAAACAGTTTGGAGTAATTATATCAAATCAAATTATAAAAAGTCCTGGAAACAAATACGTAATAATATTTTTATTTTCCTAAGGAAAAGACAGAAATTCATGTTAAAAATAACACTTTTGGTGTATAGAACATAAAAATGTGCTCATTTTATTTTCTGAAAATCTCAGTTCTCTTGCTCTAAAACAACAGGTGTAAAGGACCGGTCTGTTTGCCTCCCTAAGTGACAGATGGAGATCAGGTGAACTGTTCTAGGGTGATCAATTATCCATTTTACCCAGCAGCAGGATTATACGCGCTTAAAACCTTTAATTACAGAGGATTCTCTGTCCTGTACCGGTTTTACTGTGCAGGGATTTATCCTTCTGTGTACCACAGAGATGAAATGATTGTGTCAGTTCTCCTGCTGCTACCTATTGATTACAGTGAAGGGGTGGCAATGTGGGATTTTTGTATGGAGGGCCAACAAATGGTATGAATTTTAGCAAATCAATAAACGCAACACACAGTAATAAAAATGTATTCTGTAAAATACATGAACTGGATTGAGCACTCTTCTGTTTTTTATTGTAATAAATGAGAAAACCTCATAAAGGTTTCTCAGTCAGTATATTCATTTCAATGCTCAGTCATGATTGACAGTGCAGGAATTCTCTGTAGGTTCACACACACTGTAACAAATACAGTTGCATACAGCATGTGTTGCGCTCTTTGTCCCTGCAGTGCTGCGTGTTAAGTGTCCAGTTGACAGTCGTGCCTGAGCTACAGGCACGAAGTGGGGACAGGAGAAGGCCAGACCTGGCAGAGTCGGTCCGCGGCGCCACCGCGCTCACAGAGATGGATCCCCATGTCACGCTCCATTTGTTGAAAGAGGGTTATGATTTGGCAGCTTCTCATAACAGCAAGAGGGCCCCTGGCACCGAAGTCCATGCAGGCTCCGTAACCACAGCTCTGCTGCCAGCTCCAGGCCCAGGCCGTCATTCAGCTAGTTATTATTTTGGCACCACTGTCGCCGTGCCAATAGGCCATAAGACATATCAGATCTCCAAAAACTGACTGTTTATTGAGATGGCAGGGAGTGACACACTGTACTTTTTGGTTATGTAATGATGGAAAAATATACAGCAACCGGAACATTTAACCTGAAGATTGCATTTGCATTAAAGCAGCAAAATAAGCTATACTTTGAGTGTATCCTTTCATACCTTACTGTATGGGACTCGTCCACGCTGTATCTGGCCTCAGAGGTCGGCACTGAGGATGAGAAAGCTTTTTTTTATCAAAGCATTCATTCCCATCATGCTCCCCTGCTTCTGCCACAGCTGTTTGTTTTAGAGGAAGAAGCGGAAAGTGTTGTTCTGAGTGTGCCGTTCCTCTGTCCGGCACTTGTGATGGTTGGCTGAGTTAACAAATGTGCCTTCAGATGGCAGGAGACACTTAAGATAAACCTGGCCTCGGTGGAGTTCCTGTGCCATCATAAGTTGTATGAGGTACACAGGAAGTAGCCTGGTTTATGTCCTCCTCAATGAGTATCTAGTTTAGGAATGGCAACATTTAGGAAGCATTAGGTTGTGTTTACATATCTGGGTGACAAATGGCTAAGAGAAGGTACATAAGAAGTCATCTTTGGCCACAAGCTGCATGCCAAGTTAAGCTTCAGGAAGGACAAACGCCTGAGTACTTATTTGTAAGGGTGTAATGATACACAAAAAGAACGGCTCGGTATGGAGCTCATTTTTTAGGTCACGGTTTGGTTCACTTTCGGGAAAGTTTGGGAACAAAATGCAAAACCTAACTTTGCTTTTTGTAAACTAAAAATTTATTGTAAAATTATACAAACGGTAAAGTAAAATAATTGCAAAGTGCTGCCTGGTTTAAGTTAAATAAAAATATTCACAAATAAACAACAATATTATAAGAAATGAATTCCTTCTGAGTTTACAATGTAAAGGCAGCACTGACAGCTCCAGGCGGAAACTGTTATTAGCTTAGTGTAGTCCTTGGAGAGCAATAGCCTCTCTATGGCTCTGGTTCAGACGCGTGACTGTATGAAAAGACAGGCGCTCTCGATCAGCTGATGGGAGCGTGCTCACGTGTATGTGTGCACACGTGTCCGTGTACGCGCATCAGGTCGGCACCTCGCTGCGCGCAGACAGCAGCGGTGAACGTTGTAAAGACGCGACGATGTAGAGACAGAAACGACATGCTGCCGTCTGAATAAGATAAATAACATCAGGTTAGGTAGTTTGCTTAATAAAATGAGACGGATAGGTCTCTTTATTTTACTACTTCTGTTGCTGATCTGGCGAAATATGGAAAATAAATGTGCAGCAGCGGAATGAAACCAAAACACACACAACATGAACTCACCCGTGCGCAGACCTGTGCCCGAACCGGTTCAATACAAATACATGTATTGTTACACCCCTAGTATATTCCCACCAGAATCAGTAGGATAATAACTTAATGAAGCTCTTTGGGGGTTTTGGTTGATGCTAAAATCTCCACTTTAAGACTGACTCATCCCTGTGTGACTTCTGC
Organism: Ambassis agassizii; assembly: GCA_036025115.1. Lineage (NCBI taxonomy): Eukaryota > Metazoa > Chordata > Actinopteri > Ambassidae > Ambassis > Ambassis agassizii. Next base: position 6,722 of record JAVQJX010133596.1, read on the forward strand.
AGTACCATCTGACACATCACTGCTAGATTGAAGCACTTGGGACATCTGCTAAACAAAAGAACCAACACAGTTGTGTGAAAGTGGGTCTAAATGCTGCTGTGCTTGTGCACTAAAAAAAATGTTGGTGCAAAATTTGAAAATGACGGAGGAAGAGAGCCTGATTAGAACATTTCTGTAACACAAAGATGATGCAAAACAAAGTGCACTAATGACATTATAGTATAATGACTTCCTGGCTCGCTAAGTGGGCACTGACGGAAGTGTTGTGTGCATCATATGATGTTATCTGTAGGCCTTAGACGTAAATGTCAAAATCTATCGGTATCTAGATTATGCTTATGTAGCTTACTCAGGCCTATGCAGTCATATCAGCCTTCTTTCTTCTTTGTTATTCTAGTAAAGCATTTTAGCTCTAATTTACTGACATACAGGGAAAATGCCATTATTTTGCCACAGATATTTGATCATATCCGGGTCTAATCTGTGTCTCGTAAAGGGGTGGGGCAGTGGTGAACCCAACGTGACACTGAAACTGGAAGTGGTTCTTGAACTGTTATGGGTTCACCACATAAAAAAAACAGGTTTAAACTGTAGGTTTGACATGTTCTTGTTCCTTCTGATCCCATCAGTACTCTTCAAAATTCTCTCATTGCCTGAATCCTGACAAATTTAAGCTTGCTTTTCAAGGTGTTTTCCTTTTTGTTCATTCATCCCTTTGCCTGTTTTTTATCTACCTTAATCAACCTCCAGTCTGCACATGCACGCTGCTCTTCAACCTGCTCTCCTCCCTGGCCATGTTCTGTGTGGACCCCTCTGGTGGTGTCGGCCTGGGCCTCGCCATCCTCTGGGCCCTGCTGTTCACCCCCTGCTCCTTCGTCTGTTGGTATCGACCTATGTACAAAGCCTTCAGGTGTATGCTTCAATCTTGGCAGGAAAACAAAAGAAGTCATTGTGGTTTTTGGCAGACGCCCAATAACAGTGTTGTTTCTTCCTCCTAGGAGTGACAGCTCCTTCAACTTCTTCACCTTCTTCTTCGTTTTCTTTGCACAAGTGGTTGTTTATGTCCTCATGACCATTGGAATCCCTGGATGGGGTTTCAGGTATGACTGACAGAACAAAAATAGGCATAAATTTAATCTGTGTCAAAATGAGGATTTTAATTGACCTCTACCTTGTGAATCTCTTTCTCTTACATGTGACTCTCTTTTCCTCCAGTGGATGGATTGTGAGCCTGGCTGCTCTGCAGCACAACGTCCCCGTTGGTGCAATCATGATGATAAATGCTATTCTCTTCACTGGTCAGACTGCCATGGGAGTTGTCATGCTGAAGAAGGTAAATACGTTTTGTTTACATGCATGAAAAATGTGCAGATAGTAGCTGTAATTAAGGCTGTACATTTTGGGGGAAGGGACATGGACTAATGGAGTATTTAGTTTTCTTTTGAATAAGAAGTGTTGATTAGGAGCCAGGATGAGCATTTGTCTTGATTTCTACTTGTCCTCAAGCATATCCAGGTTTCTGAAGCCAACATATGACACACAGCTCTGTGTAGGTTGAATGCAGATTGGTAGAGAGGTGGGAAAGGAAGCACCCTTGGAGGAGTTTAGAAGTAGAAGTGTAAAAAGAAAAAATGAAGAAGCTTGGACAGCTAGTCAGCCTATATTTTAATTATTCCATGGATGCTTGACATTCCCATCTAGTGGCAGCAAATAGCTACACAAATATACTACATTGCTGTACTATGCTGGAACCCTAAGAGCCTGTGTCCACATTATGCTTTTTTTTTAAATTATATTTTGAGAAGCAAGTCATCATGTTGATTTATACACTGGTGGCATCATCACTGCTGATCTGATGATATCCTGCATACTCCAGGTGATACAGTGTCTGCTTGAAAAACAGACAATGACACAAAATAGTTGTAAGTCAGGAGCCATTTTTTTACATTTTTTGTAAAATTAAATCTAAAAACCAAAGAGCTCATAAATTAAAGTGATGATGTGTATGTGGAGGTCTTATTTTCTCAAATAGGTCTAAAGAAGAAAGTAAAAGCAAAATACAGCTTACATACATACATCTGCATACTGCAGATAACAGGCTTCCTAAAAGCAGCCAGTATATCAAGTTGATGGTATCACTTACATCCTCACATTGTGCATAATATGATGAACTGCTGCTGCTGCGGGTATCAGGTGTCAACATTCTCTGCTCTCCCCGACTGCAGATCCACAGTCTGTACAGGCAAACCGATGCCAGCTTCCAGAAGGCCCAGGCTGAATTTGCCACCGGAGTCATGTCCAATCAGGCTGTACGCCAGGCCGCTGCCAAAGCTGCCCAGGGGGCCTTCACTACACCTTCATAGAGAGGAACGAACGGCAGCTGGGATGGTTAGATGAGGAGGAGGAGGAGGAAGAGGAAGAGGATCCTCTCAGCTTGATGGAGATCTGAATTTATGTCCCCACAGGTGAATTTGATGGGGGAGGGGGAGTCGATACTATATTATTATTATTATTATTATTATTATTATTATTATTATTATTATTATTATTACCCCCGGGCACATGCATGAGACACAGGTGGTGTTGTCTACTTTATGAAGGTGTACAGCCAATTTAGCTACGTTGCCAAATCATGAGTGAAACATGAAGATGGTGTATGAAGTGGACGCAGGGAAAAATGCATTTTACATAGGAAAATGGAAGCTTATTGTGCCATGTGGGATATAAGCCTGGATACCTCCCATGAAAGTTTGAATGACTTTTAGGTTTACATAAAGTTTAAAGAGGCACCAGGGCTGCAAAGTTGCTATTGTAATGTTTGATCAGTTTGTTAGACAGCACTACTTTTTGTTGCTTAAAAACAACTAACAGGCCATTTTGTTATTACTACTACAAAAATGAGAATGCATATTTACTGTTTGCCAAAACCTTCTCATCTCACTGTAAAATTTATGAATATATATGTTGTTTGGGTTACACCGTCTGTTACTGTTCTGGTCACTGTGTTGCTTTTAATAAAAATATATTGTTGTCATGCTTTCATAGTCTAATGTAGTTGTTATTGATGTGATAATAAAGCAGTGTTTTTTGATTTAAAATTAGTGTATTTTCATTTTTCTCAGCGTTTAAGTGAATTCAGCTTCCTTGTGTATCTCTGGCGACACCTAACACACTTGAAGGGAACTGCACCCTTGAGGTCACGGTGACAACTTGTTGCTTTATTTCTAGTCCTGAGACTTTTACTATGAAGTAGCAACTAAAAGAAAAAAAAACGAACAGACTTGAATATTTGTTATTTTGTGTTGATTTCATCCCCACAGTATTTCCACGTTGGCGTCCTCCACAGTGTTGTTATATGTCAGTCCCTCCCGGTGCGCTCTGATGCGTTTCACCGCCGCCTGTCACTTTTATGGGCTGCCACACGGACGTCAGGGGGCTGCGCTTCACCGTGAAGATGGCGGAGGCTGTAGATTCACCAACACAACACCGGTTTTTCTGTCACAGCTGTAAAAGTGAGACAAATCCCAAACTCCCGGTGAGTCACTTTGTGTGTCACAGTGTGTCCGTTCAACACGTGTTTGACCTGCAGATCATCCACGATTCCAAACAGGGGAGAAATTAAGATTTTCACAGCGCTTTCTATTTTAAAAATAATATAATTTTATTAACTGCCCAACTTTATTTAACTCTGGGATCATGAAAACACTCATGTTGGCTCACACTTGGGTGGTTTTTACTTGTGCGTATTGCATGCGCTAAACTATTATCGTGAGGGAGTAAATCTGGCGATTCACGATGCCATATTTAGAAGCACCATTGCTGGCGACTTTGTGTCCAGTTGTCTGCTGTCAACTGCGTGTGAGAGACGTAACACGGGCTGTGTTGGTGTCACCGTATGCTTCATAAACTGTTATAAGCCATTAGAGGCGCAGATAGACGCGCTTCACCTCATTGGTTCTGTACTTATTTTCCCTTTTACTGAATAGTGTGTGTGTGTGTGTGTGTGTGTGTGTGTTTTTGTTTTTTTTGTTTTTTTGAATTAAAGAGCGCACAGTGAAGGGGGCTTCTGGACAGCATTTGCTGCACAGCTGACACTTTACTGGGACAATTGCGCACTCTTTTTTTTTTGATATTGTTTATGATATTGATTTTGACATTATTTTTTTCAGTAAATTCTCTGACGTATATTTAATTTACACATCCCACAGAACCCCGTATGTATGTCTTTGGACATCTCGTTCCACGTGGCCACTTCGTGCTTTTATTTTGAAGAACATTATGTGCAAAACATGACGAGAGAGAATCAATCTGAGGACTTGTTTGAGTCTGGTCACCTCATTTAAGGGTTTATTCATCTTTGGGGTGAAAACTGGCTCATGAACCAAACAGCAGATTAATCACAGTAAGATTTTTTCATCCCTTTAGGATTTTGTCTGCCCCAGATGTGACTCTGACTTCATTGAAGAGGTGACAGAAGACTCCAGGTACAGCTTTGATGGTGGGGTTTTTTTCCTGTTTTTTTTTTTATTTTCCACCATATGACAGATTTGTTTTTGCTTCCCAGCCTCTTGCAGGACAACACAGCATCCATCACCAGTGCAGATTCAAACTCGTTGTTCTCAGACGTATGTCCTCACAAATGGCATTTTAATAAGAACACTCCTCTTTCTCTAAGGCTTTTTGTTTGACACTTTGCTTCTCTGGTCTCTCTCCAAGTTATGGCAGCTGCTTTTTATGGAGCGCTCTGCTCTGCTGTCGCATCCGCCTTCCTCAGAGTCCAACGACAGCGAGCAGGTATCTGCAGGCCAGAGCGGCACTTCTCTGGTGTCTCCTGAGACCACAGAACTAGAATCTCCTCCTATCAGCCAAGACCAGGAGACGTCATCCAGGCCTGAACAGAGGCCTGCAGTGGAAGGGTGTGTGGACATGGTACACAAACAGTTCGGTGCCACAAATTTGTGTCTTTTTTTTCTCCCCCCTATTCACAGTTGTTAATGTGGATTTACTAAACAATATAAATATAAATGATGAAGTCTAATGGAAGAGTCTCTAAAGCAGACATCTTTGTTGTCTGTTTTTGCTCTTTCAAGGATCGTGCAGCAGTTCTTGGCTGGCCTCTTTGCTAACAGCGGAAACCCTGGTGCTGCACCAGCTGCACTGTAAACGCGTTTTTGGTTCACATCATTCACTTTTGATTTGCTCTAATGTGTGACATGATATGTGACGCACATCACATTTTCTTTTCTCTGCTGCTCTCTTTCGGTTTCTCTGTCAGATCCAGCATGCTTCAGCTGTACTCCAACCCTGGAGATTATGCGTGGGGTCAGGGAGGATTCGACTCCGTCATTACAGAGGTCTGTTTGGGATTTATCCTGATGATGGCACTCACGTGTTGTCTTTTTACATTCACACCATTTGTTTCTTCTCTTAGTTAATAGGGCAGTTGGAGAGCACAGGTCCACCCCCAGCAGAAAAGGAGATGATCTCATCCCTCCCAACAGTTTGCATCTCTCAAGAACAGACAGGTGGAAATTCCAGCGTGGCATCACACGATCACTCCTAATTAATCTTTCTTTTTGCTATACTTTCCTCCTATCTTTCCTTTCCTCCCTCTTGCTATCTTCCTTGTATCCTTCATTGCCTCCCCTACACTTTTGTTTTTTATATAGCCATTAGTGGTCTCTTAAAACAGAGTCCACTATGTGCAACATTAATAAATCATAAGTAAATGTCGGCAGACTTGTCTTGCACATTTGTGATGTGATGAATCACTGAAAAACTGCAGAGATGAGTTTTACCCACTCTAACTTTCTCTTTCCTCTCCTTACAGACTGCAGACTTGAGTGCCCTGTCTGTAGAGAGGAGTATTTCTTAGGCGAATCTGTCAGGAAGCTTCCCTGCCTCCATCACTTCCACAGTGAATGCATAGTGCCTTGGCTGGAGCTGGTAAGGCGAACAGCTCTGTGTCAGCTTCTATAGGACACACAGGACCTGCTGATTAACACACTTTCTGTCCGTCTGCAGCATGATACCTGCCCGGTGTGTCGTAAAAGCCTCGATGGTGTTGACAACAGCATCCCGCCCACAGCAGAACCCCCAGAAGCCCGCTCCATCAGGACAGAACAACAGGAACGGCAGGCGATCTGAGAGGCATCTGTAATCACATACATGAATAATTTGCAGCTTCAGCTCACATTTGATCCGTGCAACTTCTTCTAAGGACCTTTATTATTATCTATTTCTATGCCACACCACACGCAAAAAAGGATTTTGCTGCCAAGATGTGGAGGTGAAGTGTCCTTCTCGCTACGCTGCCCTCTTAAATGGTTTTTCTGAATGACTGACTTGATGTCATGAACTAATCACCGCTGAGGCGCTGGTGGTTATCGAAACAGACAGGAAACTCACAGAGTTATGGAGGAACACTTTTTGCATTATTCTTTTTGGTAAAAATGGTTTCTTAATGCAGTATTTTCTTAAAGCTGTTATTAAAGCCTAACCCTGTGACCCTCATCCTCTGTACTATCTTATGATTTCCCTCATTACACAAAGACTATAAGAGGAAGATATGAATATTATGTGACTTTTAATTTTATTTCTAAGAGGACAAGGATTGTCAGCATTGGAAATTACTACAAATCTTGTCTTAAAAATACACACAACAGTGTCCAACAAAATTGTCCAATTTGCTCAAACAGTACCGATATATACATGTCATCATTACATGGATACTAGTGTGACTTTACTGTCATTATACTGACAACAACAGAAGTGAGAGCTTCCGTTGCCGGTCTGTCTGTAAAGTTTAACCCTCTGTGGCAGCGCACTGAAACCAGGCACCGCCAGTTTGACAGTTGACTGTTGCATACCAGCAAGGGCTGGTCTCACCACCGTTGGTTATGGTGGCTTTAGTGTACTAACAAGTTAGGCTTTTACTGACAGTAAAAAAAATAAATATATATATATATATTTGGATACCTGTGATGGAGGTCAGGATTCCACCTGATCTGTGCCATGTGCGTAATTGCGCACTACTCTGGCTCTGCTTTGTGGAGACGTTTTGCTGTTTTATGTTGAAAACAAAAAAAAAAGTAGCCAGCACTGTTAGATTAGGAGCAATTACTGCCTCCAGTTTGTTACTGATAGATCAATTATTAAGTCGTTTCTGTTGTCATGCGTAAATGCGCGCAGCTTTCTCTCTTGGATGGATCAAAAATGATTATGAGTGATTCAGTGGGAGGGAAATGTCTTTTATACGCTATTCTACGCCCTTGCATACCAGCAAACACACCCTCTCAAAGCCCCAGAACACAACTATCCACGGCAACCGAAAATAGCGAAATAATGAAACACACACATTTTTGTCAATGACCAAAGACCGCAGAAACCGCGTACAACCGACATTTGCACTCCTCTCCCCCTCTCCCTCCCTTCTCCCCCCTCCCTCCTCTGTGGGACTGAGAATGCCCGTGTTGTACTGACACAGTAGCGACACGGGCTGAGCAGACATGGAGGCCCGATTAACGAGAGAGGCCCGTGCTGACACATCCAGGCCCAGCTAACGGAGTGTCGGAGTGGATTTTCGGAGCATCTCGGGAGATATTACGGATACCACTTGCTGTAAGGAAAAAGGATTTTTTTTAGCACCGAGGAAGAGAAGAAATAGGGGGAGATCCATTTCGGGTTCTCTGTTGATTCAACGCAGCCGCCATTTTGTTGACAGTTTTTTTTTTAATAACCTACACGGCGCTGCGTCTGTTATTTCACACCTCTGGAAGATAAATTGGGAAAGTCTTTTTCGCGTTTGTTGTTTTGTCTGATCTAATGGAGCATTTTGTGTTTGAATCGGATATGAAGGATTTTCTGCGCTTTAGCTCACTTGCTAGTGCATCGTTAGCCGTCGTAGCTGAGATGTAGTAACACGAGTGTGTGACGGAGATGCAACATTATAAACATCACTTGTGACACTTTGAGTCGTTTTACACACATTGTATGAAAGCTGTAAGTTTTTTTTGCGACTTATCTGCTGCCTGCATGTTATTTAAATTAAAAACAGGCGGTTGATAGATGGCTAGTTAGCTCTTTGCCATTGATAGAAAATGTAGCTGCTAGCTTGTTACAAAATTTAAAAAAAACAAAACAAACCTTTTATAATACAAGTCATATTATCGTACTGCTCTGCATGTTGCGGAAATATGTTTTTTTTAGATTTACATCTCAGCTTCCACACTGGCAACTTTGTGTTTTTGGAGCTACAGTCATTATTATTTTTATTTTTGTATTTTTTTGTGTGTGTGTCAGGATCTGTGTGCAGTGATTTATAAGCGACATATTTTTACTGCACAGTTCTGATCTTAGTTTTTTTTCTTTCTATTGCAGCTGTTGTTGGGAGATACAATAATAATAATAATCATTATAAAAATATGAGGCCACCACGTTGATACACACACGAAGGAAGGACACAGAGCAAAAATAATGTGAACACCGTTTCTGGATCATTTCAGAGGTGAGTGAGATTTATATATTTTATATATCCACAGTTTGTCTTTTAGATTAGGATTAAGCAGTGAAAATATTCTCTTGAATAGGTTGCAATGTTGGCTGTAGAGGAATTTCCCTGCAGAAGGAGGATGAAGTGTGTGTCTTGAGTGACACCTGTCATTGTCTTTAAAAAAAAACCAAAACGCACTGTAGCCGCCTCTTTTCGTCTTCTTTTATGGCACAATCTGCTTGGATTATTACAGCACTTTCGCTGTCAGATGTAACAAAGCCTGTGGTGGTAGTAGTGAAGGAATTTGGCTGCTCACCACCACCTCTACTCATAAGCATGGTCTCTGCTAACACCGGTGGAGTAAAGAGGAAAAAAAAAACCCTGGAAATGACAGGGAGCTTTTGAGGCAGACTCCAGCCCTCATGTGAATGATGTGGGTGGGGGTTGGATACTATTGCTATGGCCAAAGGGAAATCAGCAGTTATGAACAACGTGTGCAAAAGTGAGGAAGGAGGGAGGAAAGGGGGAGGAAAGAAATGGGAGGGAGGGGGCATGGGAAGTTGTTTACTACGTTCCTCCCTGCTCTGCCGTTTCTTTAGTTATGCTCTGATATTGATTATTGATTCCCTGTTATCCATATTATTTTGACATTTGTTCTCATGTTATGTATTATTTTAGTCTCTGAAAAGCAAAGAGGACATGACTAATATCAAAAACAAAAGCCTTGTTATTCCTCTATGACTGTGCAGAATGTGTAAATGCAAAAGTACCTTTGTGTTAAACATGAGAAATGAACAGTCATTAGTGTTATTAATCTGATTTTAGCTTCATATCAGATGATAAACAGGTGAGCAAGTGCCAGTAAATGACCTGAAGTAGCTTGTTAGACATGAGAGGAATGTTTTGACTTTTAGGTACTACTGCTGCCACCGCGGCTTATTTTTGGCATAGCTGCTGGCAGGCGGCAACAGAAGCAGCTTGCATCAGTGTTTAGTATAAAAGAATGGGGCGAACATTTGTCACCGTGTGTAAGATGAAGAACGTAAGGAACAGAGTTGGGTTGGGTGGGTGATGGGTGAAATGTGTTTTTGATTAAAGTAAGAACACTGTGACTTTAGTTTGTGTGCTGTTTCTTTTCCAAGTTTGCGAAATAGAGGATGGAAAACAGGGGAAGAACACAGAGATTGATGGAGTGTTAAAGAAAGGAGGGAGGTGTGATTTGAGTGTGGTATGTGTAAAGAGGAGGGGGGAGTCTGCAGTTTTGAGGCAAAATGGAGTGAGTAATTGAAGTAAACAGAGAAAGGAGGGCGTGGGGTAACTACAGGCGAGACTCCAAAAACTGTGCTGCGTTTACTGTGCGGTTCAACTGAAGAAATTGCTACTACTGTTTTCCAGAGTCATAATCCAAAACAAACATGGTGGAAGACTATGTGTGGGGCAGATTACTGTTTCTCTCTCTCTCTCTCTCTCTCTTTGGCTTTGATGCTTTACTGATGTGACGACTTGTATGACTTTCCTGTGGCTCCATTAAGTAGCTCCTCTAGTGCTCTCCACTAATGTAGGGCGCAGTGAAACCGCCGGCATGTTGACGCTCGATCACTCACTCTCAGTTGCTGCTGGTTGAAGGCTGGGAAAAGGCGGCCTGGATCCTCTGTCTCGTCCCAGAGGACCTAATGTGCTGAGGTCACAGTTCTGAATTGCCTCCAAATGACTTCACTCGGAGAAAGCACCTGCTTGGGGGCGAATCCGCATTAAATCACTCAGTGGCCACGGGGAGCTGTAGACAACTTCATTGAATTGGGCTGCCTCTAAGGAGCACAATTAAGAAGCATGCGGCTGCAGTGCTAACACAGGGTATAAGGCACTATCACAGTCACCCGTTTTCACTGCGACTAATGAGGGTACTTAAGGGATTGCTCATTTGGCACCTTATTTTGCACCCCTTGCATAGATGTGCAGTGGTCTGGGATTAACTATTGACTCCGGACAATGTGGGTTTTGTAAAATGCAGATGGCCAATTCACAGTCCTTGTGCCTTAGGTTAGATTTCTCAGGTAGAGGAGCCTTAGCTGCGTAAATAGGTCATAGATTGTTATAGTGTGTGACGGCGAGCACACCATAAAAAGTCACCCAGACAGGATGAAGGACTGTCTAACCAAATAGATGATAAAAATTGTTGCCCTCCGTCTGCTTTCCACCATCACTCATTATGAGATATTTTATCCTTCTTAGTTATAGGGCATTGCTTAAAACTGTCCATGTTTGGTTGATGTTCTGTGCTGCAGTGACTAATGTGAATTTTTTGCCTTCTCTGCTCTCCCTTTTCTTCTTTCTTCCTGCCATACCGACAGCTGAAGGACGGAGAAAGAGGGCTGGACCGCCGAGGGAGAGAAGCCGCCTCAAAACAAGGAGAGCTTCACCCTCACCGTTATCCCTCCTCCCCCCTTTTCCCCCTTTACCCCTATCCCATCCCCAGATAAAAACTCTACCTGCTATCCACCACTTTCACCCACTCCCCTCCCCCAATAAACTTGCACTTACCCTTAAGTTCTGATGGATCAGAAGATTCAGGGGAGAACTGCAACTCCACCCCCCCTTCTCTCTAGTGCCCCCACGGGGGAGAAGGAGGGAGGGGGTGGAAAAAAGGAAGAGGAGGAGGAAAAGAAGAGGGACAGAGAGAAGGAGGGAGCTACTGCTGTTGCTGCTGGCACAGGAGGCGCAGGTGCAAGCGGGCCAGGAGGAGCCAGTGGCGACCAGTCCCATTTCTCCATCAGAGAGAGCAGTCTGTCCGAGGGCAACGTCAAACTTAAGATTGGCCTTCAAGCAAAGCGCATGAAGAAGCCCCCAAAGATCTTGGAGAATTATGTTTGTCGACCGGCCTTCAGGGCCACTGTGAGGCACACAAGCCGAGGAGGTGGAGGAGGAGGCGGTACTCGTGGAAACCGTGCAGGGGCTACAGGTGATGGACCAGGCAGTCAGAACCACAGTCCTTCACATGGCAGGGAAAAAGACAGGGAAAAGAGCCCCAGTGTAAACAGACCACCAGCCCCTTCTGCTAAAGCTCCTACACCACCTCCTCCTGCTCCTCCTCCCACCAGCACTTCCACCATGTCACCCTCCCAAGTGAATGGGAGTGCACCAGCGAAAAGGGTGAGCATATTTTCAACTTTTGGATTTTGATTCTACAATTAATTCCCATTCAGTATTTTTTTTTTGTACATACGTATGTTTGTATGTTCTTTATGTTAACTTAAAATCCAGGCATCATAGTGTGTGCAGCGTTCCTAAACAAAGCTGCCCTAGTAATTACTGTGTTATTGCACAGATAAAAAGCAGGGCATAAATTGTTCTTTAGTTTTCTTTGTGTTCTCTGTTGGCCTGCCTCTATTCATCATGCACCGCCCCCTTCAGTCTCCCTCTGTCTGTGTCGTCTATCCTCTGTCTCTGCCTGTCCATACCCTCTCCACCCCCATCTGTGCATGACCTCTCTCTGTAGCTTCCCTCTCGCTGTCCCCAGTCTGACCCTAATAAGCGTTATTGAGTGTAACCGCCTCCTGCGGGCATGTCAGGGAAGCAGCATTGCAGCATTGCTCTGCTAATCTTATCAATGAAATTAAAGATTGAAAACACTATCATTTGGCACATCAGTATCAGTTTGTATTAGTGTATTAATAGCAGATTATTTTACTGTCTGGATATTAGTGTATTTATTTTTAAAGTGTAATGCACCTTTCACACTTGTTTTCCATGTATTTGCACATTAATAATTTCTCTTTTATTTTGGCAGGGTCCACCAAAGATGGAGAGCAAGTCTGATTCAAAGTCAGACGGAAAAGCAGCCAACATCACATCTGAGAGACCCCTTAACCTTCACCGCCCTCCACCAGACAGCAAAACGCATTCCTCTGGGAAGAAAACACCGACTCCACAACCCAACCCCCGGACATCTTCACCCTCTCCACCACTATCTGCATCAAAAGAACCCAGCTTTGAAGGTGTAAAGCCTCCTCAATACACTTACAGCACAGAGAGCCAGAGAGACAAGGACAAAGGTGGACAAAGCTGGGGAGCACCTACAGTCACAGAGAAATTAGCTCAACTTATAGCGACTTGCCCACCGTCAAAGACCCCAAAGCCAACCAAACCTGCAAAGGCAGATCCCACTCCTCCTCTCCCCAGCTCAGGCTTTATGGCTCCCACAGCCAAGCAGCGAGACAGGGCTATGGCAAACAGGAACACATATTCAAGAATTGTCCACCTCTCCCCTCCACCTCCTGTGTCCAGACCACCGGGTCGGCCGTACGGTTCTAGGAACAAGGATATTTTAGAAAACTCACCCGCTGTGACACCACTGAGGAAAGAGGACTTGGATGAAGCTGGAAAAGCTTGTAGCAACAACATGAGCAGCAGCAACAACAGTAGTCGCAGCAGCAGCCCAGCATTCACCTTTGGCAATAACCGACTACCAGCCATGTTAAAGGACTGCAACAACGACAACAGCAACAGTAGCATTTCTAAGCCTCAGTCTCGTCCTGTTCATGGCCTGCCCCACCGTGCATCTTCTCCATCTTGTCCTATTTCATCCTCTTCCTCCACCTCAGCAGAACAGAGGACAGTGACTGCAGTGAGTCACCTGGGCTCTCCTGTTCCCTCACAAGGACACCATGCACGAGAGTCCCCTGCCCTGGCACAGGAAAGCAGTGCAGGCGAAGGGGAACAGGATAGGGACAGCCCCAGAGACTTAACCAAGTGCCCTCCTTCAACAGGAACAGGAAAGCCAGAGGGGAAAGACAAGGGGGCAGGTAATCAGTCACTACGGGCCGAGAGGGGGAAAAGCAGTAGTCCAAGTAAGCGCAGTCCCAACAGGGATAACAGCCGACCTGGACGGACTGGCAGTCCCCTTGAGTCTCTCAGACAAAGGACACCTTCTCCACCAGAGCCAGATGACGAAGATGACCCACAAACACTCCTCAGAGATTATTCTCCTGATTCATCTATAGACTCTCCTGCAGAGCAGGAAAGCAAGCCCCTTAAAAAACGCAGGGGAAGGAAACCTCGCTGGTCCCGTGTTATGAACAAGGCACAGAGTCAACGAGCAGGCCAGGACAGTGCTTTCAATGAGAACAAAACCATCATGCCTTTATCTTCAAGCTTGGAAACGCCATTACCACCAGTCAAAAGGCCTGTAGGAAGGCCTCCCAACCCAAATAAGGTCAAACCAAATCCTGTGCCACAAAGTTCAGTGTCACAGCTCTTCCCACCCCAGCCTAAGAAAAGGGGAAGGCCAAAGTCCAAAATGCCAAGGCTTGATGCCTCAGCGGGTGGCAACCCCCCTAATAAGCTGGTCCCATCCAAGGTGTTTTCATCTTTGCTGAAGTCCAAAGAAGAGCAGGACCCACCTGTTCTTCACCCAGAGGTGGACCTGAATCCCCCTAAACCTATGCCGAGGAAACGTGGACGACCAAAGCGCCTTCCTCCTACTTTACCCCAGGAGGGTCAGCCTCCCACATTGGCTCCAGAAGCAGGAGACATGGGAGACAAACGATTCCGCAACAAAGGAAATGGTCAGCTTATCATGAAAACTATTATTGGTAAGATCAATAAAATGAAGAGTGTGAAGCGGAAGCGTATTCTCAGTCAAATTCTGTTGGGTCCCAGACCGGAAGACCCTCCTAAAGCCACCACCAGTGGGACTGTCGGCTCTGTGGAAGCTGCAACGCAGTCGCTGTCCTCCTTGGCTGCTTCTTTTGGAGGAAAACTAGGGTCACAAATTAATGTCAGTAAAAAGGGCACAATATACATGGGCAAGAGGAGAGGCCGTAAACCAAAAACAGCACCTAATGTTACGTCATCACCTGAACCCTTTCTATCTCCAAACACCACTTCCCCTCTCCATCACCACCAATTACAGTCCCAGCAACAGCACCAGCTCTCCTCGTCAGAGGTCTTTCCCTCCCCTTCCCTCTCACAGTCCAGTGGAGGCCACAGTCCCATCAGTGATGCCAGCTTTGTGGAGCCGGGCTCAGTGCACTTTGCAGGTCACTCTCACTATTCTAACTCACATCATGGCCACAGCACATTCTCCTTCCCTCCTCCAACCTTTTCAGCTCCTAATCCTCGGAACCCCATGCTTGGGTCATCATCTCTGGCCGCAGCAGCTTCCCAGAAAAAGTCATCTTGTCGTGGATACCATCACCACCATCATCATCATCACAGGCAGCACTACCATTATCATAAGCTTTCCCCTCCCAGGCCACTCCATCCTACCTCCCCTGCTCCCCTGAGTGAGCTAAAAGAAGCCACTCCGTCACCAGTCAGTGAGTCACACAGTGAGGAGACTGTGCCCAGTGACAGTGGTATAGGAACAGACAATAACAGCACTTCTGACCGTGGCGAGAAAGCTGGAGGGGCAGGTGGCCTAGGAGGAATTGGGATGCCAGCTGGGATTGGCAGTGGATTATTGATGCCAGGAGTCATTGGTTCAGCTTTGGGTCCAGGGATGGGCCTTAATTCCAGAGGCAGGCGTCGACACTCCACTGTGCTCATGGAACATCCTTCACCCTCTCCGTCACCCCACGGAGCAAGGTCATCACCCGATCCCCGGAGACCTCACCCTGCAGCTCCAGCCTCCTCCTTAATAGGACACAAGGAGAAACATAAGCACAAGTGTAAACGCCGCAGTCATGGATGTCCTGGGTATGAAAAGCTGAAGAGACAGAAGAGGAAACGCAAGAAGAAGTACTTGCAGCTGCGCTCACGGCGGCTTGACCCAGACTTTCTTGCTGAGCTAGATGAGATTGTTGTGAGACTTAGTGAAATACGGATAGCTCATCGTACTACAGGGCATCGGCTTGGCAGTGGAATAGGCATTGCAGCAGGATCAAGTAGAGTGCCAGGGGTAGGGAGCAGGGCCAGTGGTGGACTAGGAGGCACAGGCGGCCCTCCTCCACATCATTATGTTCACAGGGACCTCCTGCCTACAATCTTCAGGGTTAACTTTGGCAGCTACTACTCCCATCCTGCGTACTCCTGCGACCCATTGCACTATGTTCGTAAACCAGACATGAAGAAGAAACGGGGGCGACCTCCCAAACTGAGGGAGTCCATGTCTGAGGTCCCCTTTGTACCTGGGCTGGGATTTCCTCTGTCCAGTGGAGGCTTCTACCACCCCTCCTACAGCGTCCCTTACTCATCCGGGCCTCTGGGGTTGGGTTATTACAGAGGCTATCCTCCAGCAGGTGCTCTGTATCCTCACCCACACCATCAGTCACCCCACGCTGCCCCATCCCACCACTCTCACCATTCGCCCTCTTTCCCTCCTCCTCCACCTACATCTTACATGCATCATCACCACCCCTCTCATCTCCTGCTGAACCCCTCAAAGTTTCACAAAAAGAAACATAAGCTGCTTAGACAGGAGTACCTAGGAGGAGGAAGGTCTCCTGTCCTCTACCCACCAATGTCCTCTGAGCTTTCTTTCAACTGGCACCACAAGCACAAACACAGACACAAACACAGAGAGCGTTGTGCTGAGGAGGACAGGGAAGACGCAGCAAGAGGCGGATCAGGGAGCCGGGCAAGTGCAGGGATGTCTGAGAGTGGAACATCAGGTAAAGGAGAGAGAGTTGGCAGTCTGGGAATGGCAGAGTCTTTACAAAGATGCCGCTTTGGACGCGATACATCTAGTTCCAGTGCCAGCAAGCAGGCTGCTGTCACCTCTGCCAACTCCCCTTCATCCTCCTCATCATCATCTGCTGAAAGGTACAAGCAAAAAGAGAGCTCCATGTCCTGTTTAGGACCTTCCCGGCTTGCACTGGGTAGCAGCTCAAAAGGCCACCACCCTGTTGAGTCCTGGTTCAGGATGGGAAGCTCTGAAGCGGACTACTCAAAACTTTCACGGAGTCAAGTGGCTTCTGGCCAGGGTTCCTTTTCAGACAGCCGCGCAGAAGACCCAGCAGGCTGCTCGGACAGTGAGGATGAGGAGCCTCTCACTCCCACAGAGGATGTACAAACTCATGATTCTCCAAACCATACAAATCTCTTTGCCTCTGCTCTCACTCGGACTTCACTGAAAGGAGGCAGAAGCAGAAAGACAGAGGTTACAGACAGCTCCAGCTTTGCCCACATGGACCGGGCGATGAGGAAGGACCGCTCAACGTCGGCAGAGAGGAGAGACTTGGGTAAGTCTGATTTGGTTAAGTAAAAGGATCTGTACGAATGAGCAGCGATAAACTGATATGCATGTTACAACAGCGTAGGCATAATTTATTTAGAAGAAAACACCAGACACTGTTCTCTGACATTTCATTCACTGCATTTAATCCCTTATCAATCATGTTGCTTTGCAAGCTTGAGTGGCTTTGATGAGCACAGAAAATCTTTCTTTCACCTCAAATTAATTTGGCATTGTTAAAGGTTACCGGAGTAAATTGTGCACCACAATTCATTTTTCAAAAATAGTCCTGCTGCAGTTGTATTATGTCTGAATATGATTGGCTGATACCTGATGAGCTTGGCATGGCTGTGGTGAAACTGGCACAGTGTGTAATTAATTAGATCCAGCGTGTTTGGGTTGTAGCTTTTTCAAACATTACCATATGGCGCAGCAAATCAGGTGTCATTTTTCTTTTTCTTCATCTCTTCACAGTGAAGATTTTGTTGATAGATTGTGAAGCGGTTAGCACTGCAACCCTCCATACCTCAGTAGTGGTTAGAACAAACGGCACAGGAAATGTATCAGTTCTTTCTCAGTGCACTCTTGGCTGTCTCTCCTTCTGAGAAAATAAAACATTGAGTGGAACAAGCCACTTATTTTAGTGAAATAAGTCCCCTTGAAAGTCTCTGTGACGTCCCCTGAGCATTCTCTGTCTGACATTTGGTAGCTCTTAGTAGTGGTTACAGGCCTTGGCAAAAAAAAGCATGCACAATTACTGAAATTGGCTCCTCTGTGAGTGTCTGGAGGGCCACACTTGATGCAGCATTTCTGACTGGGCTCATCTTACTAAAGGGGTGGAGTATTTTGTTAACACACTATTTTTAGAAGATTTTTTTTTTCTCAAAAGGCCACAATGTGAGGCCTGGTTCTATCCATCAGTGCACCCAACACCCAGGGTGAGCTAATGTAGCTGATGTGAGACGGTGTGTGTGTGAGCAGTAGTAGGATTGGTGTTTGTATGTGAGTAATGTTTATGTGAGTAAATTGGGGGAGTTTAAAGGTCCCTGTTGAGGCAGAACGGTGCTGTTCAAACTATGCCAGGGTAATCCTGGATTAGAGCTCAGGACTGGGGGGGGGGGGGG
>JAVQJX010133600.1:0-10576 GCA_036025115.1 Ambassis agassizii
TTGATAATGTCCATAATAAACATTATTTATTGTAAATAAATGTGACTGAGTCCCTCTGAATTTTTCATTCTACTTTGAAACAAAGCAGTTCTCTTTTATACCACCAGGGGGGACCATAGTCTTAGGTTACTGTTGAGCAGGAGCAGCAGCTTTTCGCAAAGATTGACTGACCATCTTCTAATAATAATATAACATCGGTTCACGTGTTCAGTCATCATTTTGTGCACCCCTAACCCTAACCCTAACCCTTTTCTCAGGACTCACCAGCCTCTTAATGTCTCATTGCACAGAAACAGACCTCTTTCTGTAACACAACGCTGCGTTAATGATGAATCTGTTACTGTTTTGTTGTGTGAATGTGTCAACTAGCAGTATGTTGCCAGACATTTTAATGTTCAAATGCATCATGCACATTTTGAACATATAAATAATCATAGATTAGAGAGCACAGGCTGGTCCTCCAACGTGGATTACTCTGATTTGGGGGCCTTGTGCGCAAACTCCATTTTGATTATTAAATGCAGGGTACAGAGGAGGCAAACTGTGTTTTGTCTCCTATTAAGGCGACTCTTCTCCCCCTGTAAGAGGATTATTCCTGACACACGCTCAGGAATTATGTAAGGCTGTCAGAGGATCAAATCTGACATCTCCTCATATCCTGCATTTTGGAAGCCTGGTGGAGTTGAATGAGGCGTGACTATGGAATATTTCTCACCAATATATTACTATATCTTGGCTTACAGTAACAAACCAACTTTGGACAGGTTCAACATGAGCCCAGAACGGTCCATCCAATACACCATGTGATGTACAGAAAGCCAGAGAAGTCTGGTAGGTGGAGCTGTTTCATGACCATCCTCCTACCAATATTGTTGCCTGCAGTTTCCAGCATAGACTTTACAATTTTAAGTACACAATTTAATGAGTTTATTTAATCACAGACTTACAGTAATGTTCTCTTTTAGGTTGAAAATACAGTATTCCAACTCAGGATGTCTGTCAGCTCAGGGACACCGCTGCAAAAAAAAAAAAAAAAAAAAAAAAAACAGCGCTCAGAGATCCACAGGGAGCTTTTCCCGGGGGCCTTTCTGTGCACTGTTTAATTGTCTTTCTGCTAATGGTTTTTGTTGGTCTTGGCCACGTGCTAGCTAGCCTGTGCATAAACTACTTTTTTGAGGTTAATATTATGGAAGATCCTTGGATGAAAAACAAGAGCAGATACTTGTTTGTGAGTGCATTTGATTTCAGTATAGGATGCATTTAACCTAAAAGTTGAAAAAAATCCTATTTATTTGAAATGTTACTGTCAGATATTGACCCCTAAATAGTTAGATCAAGTAGAAGATAATGGGGGCTGATCTATTTATTTCAATTCTGTGTAGCATGTGCTACTTCATGCATCATCAGCATGCAACAACAGCGCAACAACATGGACCAAAGAGTCAGCTGTGTGGAGATATTTCAGACTTGCAATGTCAGCATATAGCACCTACAAAGGAAATGATATCGGCTTGTTATGGTGTAAAGTCAAAGCCTGTTTGCGGTTCCTGAAGGAAATATGCAGCTCTTCATTAGCTAACATTGTTGTCTGTTGGTGGATGCTGATTTTAATAAATGTATCTTATCTTATCCTTCATAAAAACTAGAAACAGACCTCTTGTCATCTATGATTATTTGGTAATATAGACACACACATCTCATGTGTGTGGACAGCAGGTCACATAGCTACCTCTGACTGTGGCCTACATCCACACTGATATATTAGATCAGACAATCTGAAGGACAAAAGTATCACAGCCTTCCTCAGAGACAGAGGAAATGACTGCGCCGATAAGACCTTCTCTCCTATGCTATCTGGGTCAGCTTGAGCTGTGTCAGTGGCCTCTCAGTCTTCCATAGGAGAGGAAGGGATAGTCAGTGCTGCACCTGGAGCAGCTGTAATGGTGTATGTGGTGTAATGCTCCAACTTAACTATTGATATTTGATTTCTTCATATACTGATATTTGACTCAAATAAAGGTTTCTATATGTCTATATTTCTCTACTAAATTGCCTTGTTGTGCATGCTGATGGTGACAGTATGGGTTAATCATTACCTGTTTGACCATGCACACCATATACTTCCCTGTTCCTCTGCCAGATGGTCCTGAATCATTCTTGTGTGTTCAACGTTTTATAGTATATTCTGATGATAATCTCCATGGTTTTTGACTCACTGTTATTTGATTTGGATCACTTTTCACTGCCCTGAGTGTTTATGACTACATGATGGAGGCAACGTAAGTAATATTACTGAAACTCCCAGGAGACACTGCAGAACAGTCCTGCAGGTTCTTTAAACTCATTTATTGTAATCCTAAATCACCTTCCCCACATTATTGATGCAATCAATTTATTCATTGGTACTTTAGATATATATCATCTTTTCATCCTGTGGGTAATGGAATTTCTCTGCGTTGGCAGTTTTCTTACTGTCTAATATGTGGGACTGTAGAGGCATGTGAAATGGTAGTGCCCAACCAAATGATTTCTCAGTCATAGTTTTTACAGCTACAATAGTGTTTCCGCACCCCTTGCTATAAAAAATGAAACTATCATTTAAGGTAGAGGTTTTATGCATTCATTTCATGTCCTATTGACAGAATTGTTTGACAAGCCTTCACTGCAGTATGTGCTGTACTTTCTAGTTTTCTGCTCTGTTTTGTGTGTGATTTTGGAAAGACATGAGCCTCAGGACGTCCACCGAGTGCTTAAAATGGCCAACATTACTAATATCATCGTAATTAAAAAGTGTGAATAATTTGCTAAACGCTACCATTGCTTCAAACATGATCATATTAATGTTCCAATTTCAGCTGCAACCCGGACATCCATTATACTCCTCCAGCATTTGAATTATGGATAGACAGGAAATGGGTAAGTTTATATTAGGCTCAAGGAGATTAAACTCTTGGATCATATTTGAGAAGAAGATATTTGTTTGAGAAGAATGTGGATTAAAATGGTTATTTCATGAAAAGTTGTACCTATAAGAGTTTGGATGCTACTTGTCTCCTCCTCTTCTTCTTCTTCTTCTTCTTCTTCTTCTTCTTCTTTGTCTCCTATACAGGAGTACGATGTAGCGTACATCGCTTGTTCAATCAATTCCGCAAAGCGTTGTGGGTACTTTATTGTCCACTATATAGTGGATGAAATTGACCACGAAGCATTCGAACAACACTACAAAATGGCACATAGTGCACTACATCTGTGATAGGGGGCGATTTCGATCACAGCTAGTGTTTAAAACATCATCGAGATAGACACTATTTGATAAGGATAACATACAGACATCCTACTGGTTTGTGTGTGTGTTTCATTTTTAAATATTAACTGTCACAAGTATACCTTTAGACATCGTCACTTTGTTTGGTTTGCATAAAATGTCGATATTGATGTTAAGAACAGCTCTATGGCCTGACGGAGACCCTATGGCCTGACAGAGGTCTGTGCTCTCCAGCACAGACCTCCGTCAGGCCATAGGGTCACTCTTTTTCATCTAAGTGAGTGAGAAGCATTTCTGTCAAAACTGGCCCTATCTGTCAATAGTAAAGAATCCTTTATCCAGGATCCTGGATCCAGACAGTGATCTGGATCATCCCTTACTCTTACTTTCCTGGACATTCTGAGAAAAATTCAAAAATTCAATCAAAATCCGTCCATAACATTTTGAGTTATGTTGCTAACTAACTAACAAACACACACACACACACACAAACCCTTAGGATTACATAACCTCCGCTGACGGAGGTAGCTAGGTATGTCTGGAAAAGTTGAAAAAATAACACAACAGAGTGCAGGCCAAAAACACAGAAAAGCCAGCTGTGGACCTGTCCTCTGGGCCGATTTTGGGACATCCTAAACTGTGGTCTTTTTTTGCACTGAATAAGTTGACTTGTGATAGGACACAAAACATACACACAATAGTGCAAATAGCAGTTGGAACTGTACCTGTGTGTGCTTTATTTTGATATTTACCATGAAATAACACTCACTGCTGTCTGTCCCATAGAAGACAATAATGACTGGACGCCCATGGCTGTCTGTGTGTCTGTAACGCCACTGCTCATAGAAATGTATCCTCTCTGGTTGTTGATTGTCCGACCTCAGCAGCGCAGGCCTGCAGCCTGCAGTGCGTTAGGAGCTCCATCATTTATTAAATAATATAAAAAAAACATATAAAAAAATATTTTATTGATAATACAAAACAGCTGCATGCAGCAAAATCAGTCAATCAGGATGAAACGCGGTGTTTTAATGACGTCAGAGCGACATACGTAGGGATTCAGACATACGTGCGTTTTACGTACGTTTTCTCGTTGCTATGTTGTTTTTAAAACCAGAACATAATTTGAAGCAAAATAAACTCCGAGCAGCCATTCAACAGTCCAACGTTAACAGAGACAGACGTATTGTGGACGATTTCTGCAGAAACACTTAGGGATACTTTAAACACCTACTGACACAAAGGACCAACTCTGAGCCAGCAGCATGCCGACTGTAAGACTGACCGACTCACAGACCGCTTTGTTTGACCACTTATTTTATTTTGTTAAATTCGTCAACATTTTGACTAAAGGTTAAAGAGAAGACACATTTTTGATCAAGGAATTATTAAAACATCAGCCAAATAAGTGTTAAACATGTCAGGCCAACAGTTTCATGTGAAAGCAGCAGATCATTCAGAAAATATCATCACATGTTTATTTTCTGCTTGACAAAATGACCAGATTAACTAGCTGTATTTATTAAATGCAAGTTGTAACTCATTTTATATTATGCAGACAAAATATTGATTCAAGAGTTTAGTAGAAGATGAATTTTGTTTGAAGTCAATGTCTTGGTGCTGCTTTCACTGTTCAACATTTTAAATGCAAAAAAAAAAAATGTTTAAAACTAACTGACCTAAACTATCATTATAATATTAGTAATAAAAATAGTTATTTTTCAAATGTTATTTTTCTTCTCATGTGTGTTCTTTATTCTAAATAGAAACATTGTGAGTCATACCATCTGTATTTATTCAAACAGCTGAATGTTCTACAGGACATCATTAATATGAGTCTGAATGAGTCAGATCATGTAGAAACAGAAGAAGCTGAGAAAATAATCACTCATGTCAAACATCATGTCATGATGAGAGGAGCAGAAATTGATCACATAACATCAATGTGTCTTCATACACTGACTTTGTTTCTGTTCTCATTCCCAGCCGCGCTTCCGGTGGACCGTCGTCCAGCTGCAGGACCCGAACTTTCCAGGACGCTTCAGAAGGATTCTGAGGCGGGTCCCAGCTGCCCCCTCTCCAGGCTACTCTTCCTCCTCTGACTCCTCCTCCAATTCCTCCTCTGACTCCTCCTCTACTTACCCCTCTGACTCCTCCTCTGATTCCTCCTCCGATTCCTCCTCTGACTCCTCCTCTGACTCCTCTCTTTCAGATTCAGAGTGGATCACGGTGGAGGACTCGGAGTGCGTGGTCAGCATCACCATCCCCAGGTCGCCTACAGCCGCCGCGCCTGAACCAGCCCGTCAGGTTTGTACTGTGATCCATGTGTCTCCTCAGACTCCCACCAGACCTGCTGCAAAGTGATGTTACCAGAATGTTAACTCATGTCATTTAATCATGGATGTTTTATAATCTTTCTGTTTTTCAGACGCCCCCTTGCAGCCCCAGACGCCCCGTCAGCCCCTCCTCCTCCTCCTCCTCCTCCTCCTCCTGCAACTTTTCAAAAGGCTCCTTCACACACTCCAGCTCCCTTCCTGCCTCCTCCTCTTCCTCTAACTCTCCTGACTCTCCTCCCTCTCCTGCAGGTGGAGCCCAGTCCCCGGCGGCCTCACCCCAGCCCACTTCGGTCACCTCCCGGGCCCCAGGTCAGGCTGGCCCTGTGGTTGGCCCACCTCCACAGGATTGATTGATTTATTGGCACCACATTTCTTCGAACCACTTGCTGTGATTCGTTGGACCTGATCTGTTCAGATTTTATTGGAATGATTCTGTGTTGGGATTTTGTCTGGTCTGATCTGGTCTGACTTTTGGATTTCAAGTGGTTCAATAGTGGTGTATTTGTTTGTCTGATAAGATCTGAGTTGATTTGAATCAATTTGGCAGCGGTATATTTTTACATTTATTGATTGGATCCGCCTTGTACATAGTTCGATGTAGTTTTCATCCGATCAGTTTTTATTTGAATTACTTTGATGTGATTTAAGCTGATTCAATGTGATTTCATTTGATCAGAGTTTATTTGAATCATTTTTAAGGTAATTCCGTCTGATCGGATTTGATTTGAAACACTGTAATATCACATGTACATGATGTGAACATGGTCCCCGTGGACCATATTCACATCACATTCACTGAAAGGAGCACAAAGACAACAAGGTAAGTAAGACCGGTCCCCCATGTGGAGCTCATCATGGTGGACTCTGGGAGTTCATTCAACAGGCATCTTCCCAAAGTTCACATGATGGCTTCACTGAGAGGAAAGGTCATCCAGCAGTAAACAGGTGAGTTTCATCCTTTATATTTATCCTATTGATTGAACATGGAAATATTTAATTTATACTGTTTAATTTGATTCCGAAACAGAAACCGATGGACCGAGTCAGCCAGAGGAGACACACAGGGATCACAGAACCTCAGAGAGCATGGAGGAACATGACGCACTGGTAATATAATTCTTAAAGAAACAGCAGCTGGCTGCATGGTAGCAATGTTAAAAAGGAAACAAATGACCTGTTCTGTCTCCACACCTTCACAGGAATCACCTGTGGGAAGGGCCATGAGAGAGCTGCTGGAGCGAGTTGATCCTGCTGAATAGATCTACATCACAATAGATCACACACTGCTCTGTGGTAGAGAGTCTGGCCACAGTGGGGAGGGACACCAATAGGAGTACACGTCTCAAACCAGTGAAGAAACCATCACTGCCCAGAGTGTTAGTGTGAATCGGTAGCTTACCAAAGGACTGGACTTTGGACTGATCCCAGGTGAAGGTGCTGTAAATTCATGAAGTGAAAGTGTTCTTTAAACTCTTTTTACATGGGGAAGTGGAACATGTGTGTCTGTGCTGCTTTCTTTCAGAACTATGACTCCACCCTGTAAGATGACAAACAGTTAAAGGAGCCAAGAAAGAGCAAAGACAGAGGTGAGCTGAGATGAGAAGAGGAACGAAGTGAACGTGAAAGAAGAGCAGGAAGAAGACGAGGACCAGCCGCAGAGCAGCCTGAAGGTACGCTGAGGGGGACAATGTCTCTGAGGATGCTGTTAGTGCTGCTTTAGTAACTGAAAGATGGCTTCAAACATTATTGTGACTGTTTGTTGTTCAGCAGAGTGCAGCAGCTGCAGACTTCACGCGCTTCATTGCTGAGCATGGGCTGAGGAGGTGTCTTTGCTCCGTTCAAACAACAAAGAGATCCTCAAATAAACAGTCCGCTTTGAGCTTTTACATGATGGTCTTCTTTGATATTATGTTATGATCATATTTCAATAGTAAAAGATAGTATTTGACCCACAGATTTGAACTCCATGTCAACTTCATGTTATGATTTCATTAAACTCTTGATATGCAAGCTGACAGGAGAGGTTCATAGAAACTTTACATAACAACTTTATTTCTTAAGACTTACAACATAAATGTACACTATTTTCATTTTTACTGAAGAAATCCTGTTTTAAGTTCATTTTATCAGAAAGAAAACAATCAAATATAAGGATTATACATACAAACGTACAGTTTAGGTGTTAAACATTATAACATTGTAGGCTGTGCTGACTGTCAAGTTGCAGGCCAAAAACTCACAAAAAAAGCCAGCCGCGGACCTGTCGTCATCCTAAACTATGGTCGTTTTTGCACTGAATAAGTTGATTTGTGATAGGAAAGCATAACAAAATAACTTATACAGGACAGTTTGTCTGGAAAAGTTGAAAAAAATGACCTAACAGAGTGCAGGCCAAAAGCAGTCGTGGACCTGTCGTCTGGGCCCATTTTGGGACCTCCACCCCAGTCACCACCAGTTGGGAGTAGAACAGAGCAAACTCATCCCTCTTCTCTGCAGCCCTTCCTCCACCACCAGGTCCAGACCTCGGGGGATTTGCTCGCCGTATGAATAGCCTCCTCCCTCCTGGCTGATGACTGCACGTCAGGGTCTGTACGCCAAAGCACATTCTGATTGTATATTAATCAATGAATGTGTCTCATAATTGTACTTGGTATTTCCTGATGATACATACACACCCTCTTCACTGATGGTGCAAATTGTGGGCTGTATTTCTGCAGAAATGAGGATCTACACCATGAGTGAAGGTGACGTTCTCAGTTGGTGATGGGCTGTAGCACCCATGCTTTCCTATCATTAATCATGCTGACCCATGTTGTACCATGTTTCTGTTAAAAGAAAGAACCAGCACGTGTGAGTTATCCAAGCAAAAACAACATCCAATATTACTACTGCTTATGGAAATAATGCATCTCATCCTTTGTCCTTAAAAAGACATATACATACTATTCACTGGCCACTTACAGCAATTAGCTAATTGGAACAGGAAATTGAGTTGTTACATTTTAGTCTTCACATGCATCTCACTCCAAATGTCACCATGCTGACCTGTGAAAAGCACCTTGTCCTGATGTACAGAGAAGGGATGCTTAAATTAGTCCCAGTGGGATCTATCACTACCAGAAGCCTCTATTCAACACCTGCCATTGGCTTGTCACCTCTGAAAGCATGAAGCTGTAGTAAAAAAGGCTCTTCGTGTGCTTTCTCACCCATTACAGTACGTTTCAATTACGGGACTTTCATATCAAATGTCTTTCTTACACACAAGACAGAAAAATGGGAGGTTTAAAAGTGTTTTTGTTTTTTTTCTGGTAGCGCCAGGAAAAGGGTTGTAAGAGGATTTCTGGAAAGGCGATTTGTTGACTCACTAAGAGGTTATTTGGCATTCTAAAATCCTCCTGATGTAACGTTGCTTTTCATTTTCTACTCTAACTGCCTCTTTTCAGTTTAGGTCAGGGTGATACCAAGAGAAATTTGACCAGACAGAACAGGGTTGAAATAAGACAAGTGTAAAACACACAGTTTATTTCATACATTATTATCGCACTCATGTCCGAGTGTTGCCTTGCTGCTGTATTGTGTTTAATAAAGCTAAAAATCTGTCAGTGGTAGCATAGACATGTACGGCTCAGGAAACTTAACAAGCCTCTTGGCACCTTCAGAATGATTCCACACACCTATAAAAACCTAACAAAGGCAGGATGGAGGAATGTGGGTCACAGTGGGCTCCGGGGCGAGCTGGCAAACTCCTTCTGGTTTCTATGACACTGATAGGGGCTGACTTGGACTTCATCCTAGAGCCCAAACTCCCCTCCTGTCTGACATGATAAGGATCAATTCCCCAGTGAGTGTGTAAAGCTGTGTAACAAGGTGGATGAAAAGCTGAGGAGCCCTGTTTATAACAGGACCAATGAAGATGAAATTGACAAGCTTCCAGTGTCAAACCCTGGAGCCAAACTCTAACAACACTTACATGGCAATTTTCACATTAAAAGGCTCAGTCAGCACTAATTACAAACAAAATACAGATTTTCTTTCGTGTAACACATGATGATGAAGATCAGTAGAATGTTCCTGAGGACTCAAAAATCAAAATTTTCCCCACACAAACAAAACAAAAAACACTTAACCTGATGCCTACATTGCCCATAATGCATATAGGTATCATTTTCAGGCCAAGCAGCAACCTCCGGGGCTCAGACTTGAAGCCCATGCGGAAGTGCTAAAACATGTAATTCACACTGCAGCCTCTGGGGGTTGGCTCCAAAAGTGAGTCATTTCCCATAGACTCCCATGTTAAAATCGCCAACTTCACAGCATAAATAAACGTTTACAGCCTGGTACAAAACACCATTCTGGTCTCAACTGAACTGTACGGAGGTGAATTTTTGTATAACTCACTCATTTTAATTATATTCCGATTTAAAATTACACATAATTATGGGCTTGGGGTTATCGCTTTAGCTGACAGGGTGTTGTCCTATAACAGCGAGAGCTTCACGTTTCCGCGACTGCCCACCCACCTCAGCTCCACTCTCGCTCCCCCTCTTTCTCTGTATTTGGCAGTTTGTCGGACTTTGACGTTGCAAACATGGCGACTGGCAGAGCGTAAGTGAGCCTCCCATCGAGCTTCAAACAGCTCTTCAGGAGCCTATGGGGAAGCTTCGTCCATTACTTTCACAGTCAATGTTTCAGGCCTTAAAATATCAACCTCATATTACATTTTCCTGGTGATGACAATCTTGTTTACATGGACTGAATGTTCAAGCATCAGTGCATCTCTATGTATGATTTTGGTCACATGGGTCCAGTGAGACAACTCAACACTGTTGTTCTATCATTTTTTTAAAGCTGTGTGAAAAGAAACATTTGCTTCTTGAAATATCGACATATTAAAATTAAAGCTGTATCTGAAAGCAATAAGCCTAGAGAGACTAAAAGGCTATATATATATGCTACACCTCCAAGATTTCTATAA
>JAVQJX010133625.1:0-12911 GCA_036025115.1 Ambassis agassizii
ATACAGGCTCCCTCTCTCTCTCTCTCTCTCTCTCTCTCTATATATATATATATATATATATATATATATATATATATATATATGTATATATATAACAGTGTAAACAGAGATGAGAGGAGCTTCTGTTTGCTAAATACAGACAGGAAGTGATCTGAATGAACCACCAGCAATAGAAAAACCAGACGAGCGTCAGACTGCTGAGGATGTAGTTTTAAAGTGCAATGACTCACATTATCAATAAACAGCAGACAGAAATAATTGCTGATTTTCTTATAACCATAGACTGTATATAAAGATGGATGACTCAACAAAAGTGAAGCAAAAAACCCTGTCTGTCCTCTGGTGGCCGTTTGTGGTATAAAGACTTAAACCTTATCGCCCATGTGTTAGCAAATGGGACACGGATCCAACTGAAATGATGATGATGATGATGGTATATAATTATTTACTATAGGCTGAAAAAGGAGGAAGTAATGTCTTAAGCTGCCTGAACCCAGACATGACCTGACTTATTTTTAATTTTCAAACTTTTAAAACTCATTGTTGAATGATTACGGACGATCAGCACATTCTATAAAAAAACAACAAGATCCTCTCTCTCTGTCTCCATTGTTCACTGAAACAGGAAGTGCCTGAAACTTTCACAAGAAACTTGTCACTACTGTAGAGGTGAGGCAGCGTGAACCGACACAGCGGAGCGATGGAGAAGTTCGAAAGGCTCACGATGACACTGAGGCGTCTACATGTGTGTAAGTATAAATCAGGCAGCTCTCGACCGCTGGTTCTAAGATGTCCTACATTTCCAACATGGCCGCACCTGTAAGTCAGATGTTTGCCATTGTCCATCTTTACATACAGTCAAAACAATCAAACATATACTGGCGAATATTCATAGTGTTTGTGTGTGTAAACTCACACATGAAGCCATTTTTCTTTCAGTTTTCTTTTTAGAATAAAGTTCAGTTTTCACTTACTGTTTACTTTCATTTCCTATTGGTGCTAAAACAACAGGTTTAGGTTTAGGAAGTGATCACAGCTCGCTCGGGTTAAAACAGCTTGATGAGTCCTTTAAGAATGTTTCTTTTGATTGTGCAGTTATTACATTCTTTCCACAGAGATAAATGGATTACATAAAAACAGGTTTTTGCTGTTGTAAAGGGGAAAAAGTCGCTGTTTCAGCAGCTGCTGCGTCAGGCGGTGTGTCTGTGGTTTGTCAGTGTAGCCCCCCCCCCCACACACACACACACACACACACACACCTCCAAGGACAACATGAAAGTGTTTGTTTTAGAAATAATGTGCAGTGGGTTTTTTTTCCTTCATAATCATGTCGCCACTTTTTGACTTTAAAACATGTTAAAAATGACGGAGGTGAACCGCTGTCATAACTCACAGCATCGCTTTCATTTGCTCGTCTTATCGTAACCTTTAAAACGACTCTGGGAATGAGGTTCCCTGTGACAGAGGGATATGTGAAGCAGGGGCGGGGTGGGGATAAAATGAGATGATGAGGAGGGACACTAATCAGCACAGGCAGCATCCATTCTCTCCTTCTGTCTCTGTCTGTCCCCATTTCCTCGAGCTCTTTTCATTAAGACACCGGAGGCCCTTTTTCTGTGCCAACAGTTCAACAGGACCTGTGACCTTTTGATTGGCGCTGGGGCGGCTACGAGACCGTTTCCTTTTAGTCCGTCCCCCTTTCTGCCTTCTGTCTCTGCCATCAGTCACTGGAAGGGTGGAGGAAGAGGAGGAAGAGGAGGAAGAGGAGGAGGAGGAGGAGGAGGTGGGGGACATGAGGGACACGCACAAGTGAGTCCTCAAAGGTGAGCATATGAGTGACTAAATGAGACAAAGAGATATGATAAAATCCCAAAGAGTGCATGTGTCATGTGCACGTAATCCTACCCGCCTCACCCCCCACCTCCTCCCACCTCAGAACAGGTTGGAGCCCCATCTTTCTGTGCCAGATGGCTCCACATTGACAAATCAATTAGGCTCCACCTCATCACCAAGGGGACCAGGAGGGGGGGGGTGGGGGGGGGGGGTTACAAACCGTCCCTACCCCCCATCACCCTGGGGTCCCCCTGGTCGACCACTCCTCCATCTCTCCTCGCCTTAATCACCCCCCTGATCCCCAGGAAAGCCTGGGTAAAAAGGGGGGGTGAGGAGGCAAGATAAAACAAAGAGGCTGGCAGCACATGAATCACCTAGCATCAATATGGATGACTTCCATGCTAATGCAGAGGGGACCGCAGAGGAACAGTGGCAAAAGCTTGATTTTGTCTGTTGTGTGTTTGTTGTGTTTGTTGTGTGTGTATACAAGCTCAGTCAGAGCTGATTTGCTATGTTCTAAAGAGCCAAGTGTCTCCAGTTGTTTTTCCTTCCTCTGGTGTGGAGGTGGGAGAGAAGGAGGAAGATGATGATGAGGAGGAGGAGGAGGAGGAGGAGGGCGGGTGGACGTTTGGGGGGGAAGTTAATCCAAAGAGAATAAACAGCGCAGCCTGGAGCAGGTATGCATCTGGGTCGCTGAGTGGAAAGGGGAATCTGTGTTCTTCACTACACCCTAGTGGAAGAGGAGGGACACTGCAGGCGACTAAAGTCACAGAGGAAGATGTTCACCAGCCTTCATCATCATGTGTGTGTCTTAGAAGTGCAAAAATATAAATAATGGTGATAAAATCTTATTTTAATAACAATTCTGATTGGTCTGTTTTATTGTAAACTGAAGAACACACTGTTGCTATGAAGAACAGACCGTTGCCACGGATACAGATCACATCCAGGCAGCTGAATGAAAAGTCGAACTTTTGGGCCTAAGAAGGTAGAGGAGGTCCCTATCAGTCCATCTTTATGAGGATGATAACATTATGTAGCTGCTAAAACAAACCAAAACAAACTGCTGAAAGGTGCTAAAGTTTTAAATGAAGAGGAGGACATGGAGAGTGAAAAGCAAACCACAGAGAGAGAGACCTGATCACATACGCTCCAAACGGAAGCCTGATGGAGGCGCGATGGGAAGGTGGGAGGCAGGTTCACGTGTTGGGAGATGGAGAGATGTGTGGGTGCCCTCCTGGCTCGGCTCAATCCACAGCGTCCCTTTTACTCATCCGATCTGGGGGCAGCGACGATGGGAAGGAAAGAGCGAGCTGATGCGGAGGCCCCTGGGGAGAGATTAGCGCTGACAGCACAACAAAGAAGAATTATGCCAGGGGCCCTCAGCTCTTCGACAAATTCAAATGTAATGTATGGCTTTAACTGCGCCAAAGGAGGATCAACATAATATATGATCGACCCACTTTGCGGTGCGCTCCGTTGGCAGTGATGTAAAAGCGATTTATGCCCGTAAAAATGTGCAGGCTAATTAAGTAAGACGTTGGCACAGGAGCAAATCCAATGAGCTTATATGAGAGAGCTGGCAAACTCCTGTGGACCCCCCACCCCCACCCCCACCTCCACCCCCCCCCTCTCTGAAGGGTCTACCTGCGGCGAGAGAGAGGAAACTTCCAGCAGGTTTTGGAGTCTCCTGCCTGATCAAACATCCACGACTGAGGCTGTTGATCCTTAAATTAAATTCTTGTTTATGATTTGTTTAGGGATAGGTGTCAAAAGGGGGGAGGGGGGGGGGGGTGGAAGGCGGGGGGCCCGGGGCCCTATGTAATTACACAGGGGTCTTTCCACCAATCAGACAGCTGTGTTGAAAAATCGGCGGATGAAATGTCCTAATTACAGCCTCGGTGGAGAACGGCAGCACCGGGGGAATACATACGCTGTTAGCTAACAGATTCCACAGCCAACAGTGTTAATGAGGGAAAACAGAGAAAACCCCACCACCTCCACCTGAACCACCACCACCACCACCCTTTTCTCACATTAATCAGAGCACCCAGTTCTTCCTTTGTCTCGCTGTCAGTCCTTATCACGGCCAACCTCCACCTCATATCCTCTCCATCCACAGTCTAAAGAGCTCTTCCTCTTCCTCCTTCCCATCACTTTAAAGAAACACACACACTGTAATCATCACTTAACGGCCCCAAAAACGCCACTAACACATAATCACAGGGTCTCCAGAGGGGGAGAAGTGTGTGTCTGTGCCAGCTCAGCCCATTTCTCTAATGAGCTGCTGAACAGGCCGTGTCACGGAGCTGCAGAGGATAACAACCAGCTCAGGCCCGTCTTCCTCCTCCTCCTCCTCCTCCTGACAGACTCTATGTGTGATATTAACACAGCAGTCTGGAGGAAGATGTTCTAACCACCAGTTGACTTGATTGAAGCCCTGCTCCACCTATGAATACATACAGTATATGGCACTATTGTCTCCAGCTCTCTATCTGCAGTTAATTTCCCCAGATCCTCGTATCAGCTGCTGCAGGTAGACCTCAGAGAGACGAAGAGGACGAGGAGGAGGGGGGGGGGGGGGAGGCTCATCTCTGATGGAGGAGACAGTACAGCAGGTGAAGACGGCTCTGACTACAAAGAGGTGGTGTGTCTGCTACAACAGCAGCTGTAACTGTCCGAGGAGTAAATAACTAGATATTGTGGAGAGCGGCCATTATCTGTCACGGAGCGCGGATACAGTCTTGCTTTGTATTTATTGCCTACTTAATGGATTTGATTGTATTACTGAAGGTAAAAGAGGGAGGAGGGAGAAAAAAAAATCCATTGCCAGCTCGAAGGTGCTTTCAGCATCCTGCAATTACCTTATGTAAATCCTGGTCTGGAATGTTGATCCACTGCTATTTAAAATGCATTGAATTTCCATGGAAAATGATCCACTCCTGCAGCCTGAAGCTCATTAATAACAACGACGAGCCGGCCTGACATTTGGAATACTTACACGCTTACTTAGCATTGCCATGCATGTGAGAACGTCGCCGTGGCAGCGCGGCCTCGACAGCACATTTGGAAAAAGGATGCATGAGTTATCCCTGCGACAGGAAGTGCTTCTTCTTCTTCTTGTCGCAGGATGTTCACAACATCTTTGATCAGGCAGACAAAGGAGAGCAGGTTAGATAAAGATGAAGGAAACAAAAAAGGGTCAGAGTTATCACCCCCATGAGAGCAGTCCACTGTGTAATCACACTATGTCAGACATAGTACAACACACAGTACAAGTAACAAAAGTGAAAGAAATAATAAAAATGATCATTTTGCTGTGAGAGGTTTTATCAAGAACCCCTGAATTCTACACTAAGTCAGTTTAATCAGGCTGTAAACATTTTATTTCTGCTGTAAAGATGGACATTTTAACCAGTCTATGAGGATTGACTCACTTTTGGAGCCAGCCCCTAGAGGCTTCAGGAGGAACTGCAGCATAATTGCAGTAGAGGTTCAAAGAGAGAACAAGAAGAGAAACATCTGCAGTGAGAGATGAGTCTGAAGAGGAGCTGCAGAGACACAAGAGACCAGAGAGGACAGTCAGTAGAGTCGTGAACAGGAAAAGACCTGGAGAGTCAGTGTAATGCTGTGGGGATGAAAAGCTAAAGCAGTCAGCAGGAAAACTGGGTCCTGGTTTTCCCTTCAACACAAAGTGTGATGCTGATGCTGAGATGGATGCAGAGGAGTCAGGAGAACATCCATCCTCCTGTCAGAGTGAAAAGTCACATGTAAGCTCTTCGACATATGCTAATGATCTATTAGCAAACATGAAGTCCTGGATACAGGTGATGCTAGAAAAAAAAAATTAAAAAAACTGGAATCTGATCCTGCGTCTGTTTCATAATCATAAAAAGCACCACAGAGCAGCAGGAACCTCATCCAGCCACTTTGCAGACAGCCCACCTGCAAATGAAGCGGGGGGGGGGTTGGGCACTGAAGATCTATAAATCTTTGATGCTCCATAATGGCTTGTTCACATTACCTGCCCACACCTCAGCCTCTGTGGAGGGAGGGGGCGGCGGTCCGGCTCAGGCCTGCAAACCACTGTGAGCATATGGAGCACTTCAAACACTCAGAGCCTCCCGGGTGAACGTGCTGTGGTCACAGCCATGAATTATAGAAATGATCTAATTGTTTTCTCATTTGGAAATACTACGGGCCTCCTCTCTCTCTCTCTGCGTCTCACTTTTTAACAGCCTGCGGTTTCCACATGATTCAGTACTGTCCGATCCAAGGTGGTCCACGCTGTCAAAACAGCCGACTTAGACCTGTTGCAATACATTAACACATAGGGTGGAGGAGGAAGAGGAGGAGGAAGGTGGTATGCTTTGGTTCAAAGACGACGAAATGTTTCAGTGTTTGGGTGAAAAATCCTCACAGCTGCTCAGGATTTAGAGAAATGAACAAGTGTGGACGTCTGAACTCAAACACGGTTAATTAATGAGGTTAAAGTGCAATTAACTCAAATTTCTTTTAATATATTATTCTTATTTCATGTTTTTATAAGGTAAGGTCTCGGCCTCAGCTCTTATTTGATCTACTATATCATTTTTTCTGGGTTATTTTGGTTAAAAAATGGTTCTGATGTGCTCAAAAAATACCCAGTTTGACCAAATTTTCATCACAAAATATTAAAAAACATACAAATTAAAATTAAAAATAGTTCAGCTATTGAAGCATAATTTGCTGCTTGGGTTTGAAAATATGTTAAAAAACAGCTACACAAAGCCTCTCATCAGCCATGAGTTTCTGTGTCTTCTTAAGGAGGCAGCCTACATGACAGACAGACTAAAAACATACAGAATGCCTTATAAACATGATAACACTGTTATTTTTTAAAATATCTTCTCTCTCTCACACCTGCAGCAGCAGCAGGAGGAGGAGGGAGCTCCACCTCCTCTTCCTGCTTCTTAATCAAACATGGCACTGTGGCAATTACCTAATTAGACATCAATTAATCCACACCCTTCAGGTCTGCAGCCACATTTGACCTGAGCAGTAATGACAAAACGGCCTTCGAAGAAATCAGATTAATGGAATGCGAGCGGCAGAGGTGGAGGCGCGTTGGAGAAATCTGCAGAAATACACCCGCAGTTCATCTCATAATTAACAGGTAGGGATATAATTGATTGAGACGTGAAAGCTTAATCACTCAATTCAATAAGCAGGATATCGGCGTTGAGTAGATTAATTCAATTATGTAATTAAAGCCGAGGGAGAGGGGAAGCTTTAGAGTTGATTGAAGGTTAAACAGCGGACATTTTTCTCTTTTTTTCCCTCCATTTAACTTTCAGACACAGAATGTTTAGTTTGTCTTTTTTTTTATTATTAGACAGAGCAATTTCACAAACCGCAGTTAGCCTGAAAATTACATTCAAAATGTGCAGCTGACCATGCGCAAACACTCCACCTGCAAACGGAACAGTCCATCCTGTTTTCTTCTTTTTGTTTTCAATCTCAAAAATTTACAAAAATCAAATCATACCTCAGTCACTAGAACACATTTTTAAACAGCTAGTTTATATACATATGCTCTGTAAGGCTCTTCTTTGCAGTCTAACACACCCATACATCCCTTCCTCTATAATAACATGAGCTTCAGTGAGGAAGAGGAGGAAGAGGAGGAGGAAGGTCATCAGTTCAGCTCCCAGAATGTTCCAGTAACTCCAGGAGAAACTGACCAGAAAGTTCATGATGGAGCGCAGACGGACTCCCTGCAACCAAAACACGTTAGACTACACGACACACAGTTTGTACAAAGTGGCGAGGGACCTTCACACACACACACACACACACACACACACACACACACACACACACACACACACACACACACACACACGCAAGGAGGCTTCGTCCTCCATCGTTCAAGTCACAGGACGCTTGTGTCACAGGGTTAATGGCTAACACTGGTCGAAGACAGAAGGGGGGGGGGAAGAGGGAGTGATGACGTCACTACAGGTGAATGGAATTGTGGGAAACTCCACTTCATCCAAGTGCCAAAAAAAAGACAAGTCATCATAACACTGATTATTATTATTATTATTATTATTATTATTATTTTAAATCCACAGACACGAGCAGAGCTTCAGCAGGTCCGACCCCGCTTTGAGTTTTTTCTTCTTCTTCTTTTTTTTTTTTACTGGATCCAGTGTAAAACAACCTGAATACTCCACCAAATCACACGGACGTCCACACACAACCATCACGGCACCACCATCACTCTGAAAAGAAAAAAAAAAAAACATTGTCCCGGCTCCATTCGCAGCAGGAATGGCAAAACAACAAAAAAAATCATGTGTTCCTCTGTTAAGTGCAACACTTTTTGTAAACTGTCCATGAATGCTTGCTTGGTCCACAGCAATGAAAAAAAAAAACAGGAAGTCCTCTTCTGAGGCGTCTGCTTCTACCTGCCAAACACGCTTTCATACTCGAGCAGTATGAGCTCCACTATCTGGTTCTGGTAGACCATGTGGACGGCGATGTTGCCCGTCTCCGTCTCCGGTCGGAGCAGCGTGGGTCCGAACACTATGGCCACGCTCTGTGTGGTCATACGGTTGGCTTCTCCGTGGTCTACCACCCTGAAGGAGGAGGAGGAGGGTCAGAGGTCATAAAATGGCTTCAAGTCAGAAACACACACACACATCTGCAGGGCTGGAGATGGAAACACACACACACGCGGTGTAACACAACAGATCGCTCCAGGCATGAGCATAATAGCCTTTTTAAATAGAATCTACATCCTTGCATGCAGATGCTCAAAACAATAACATATTCATGGAAGAGGAAAAAAAAGAAGATTAAATCCGCCTGCTGATACACGTAGACCTGCACACACTGAATGTCACGCTATAAATTTCCTCAAGAAACACCACTTCATAGGTGCTGAATTACAGCAAACACAGCGCCATATAAATGCAAATGGAGAGGGGCGGAAAAAACTAAAAGCAAATGTCATTGTGAACATATGATATTGCCATCGGCTCCAGCGCTGGCTGCACTTTGTGTGTTTGCCCACAGGCCGATCAGAGCGAGAGGAAGGTAAACACACAGAGTCTAAACACAGCGGCTCGGTTTAATCTGCCGGTTTCATCATTAAAATGCTGTGCGGTCAGACGGAGACGGAGGCAAATCGCAGCAGGGGGCGAACAAAAGTGACCAGTTATATAAACAGTTTATATATATATAAATAGTTTATATAATAGTGCATTTTTATATATATATATAATAATTGATTTACTTTTTTTTTCCTGCATACAAACGAGGAAAAAAAATGAAAATAACATTATGTGGCCCTTCAAAATAAAAGCACGCACATGTACATGCTGACATATTTAACTGACAGACTGTGATGTTAGAGCTCCTCTGACAGGATGAAAGTGTTATAAACTGCAGCCAAAACATTAATATTGTTACACTGAAAGTCTCATTGTTTTAATAAATAGATTTATTATTTTTTGTGAACATACAAAAATAAGTCACAAAATATTCTAAAGCCTCCACCTCTAATATGTTTGTATTGTGTTTTCTTTTCTTCATTTTTTTTTTAACTACAAAAAGCCTAAATTGCTGTTTTTTCCTCTCAAAAATAGATTATAATTTTAATACAAACATGAGGCTGCAAATATATAAACAGAATGTGGGAGCCATTAGAGAGGGTGTTTCATTCATAAAAACATGCTGGTGTCAGTGTGAAATGATCAGTTTTGTGCCAATATGTTACATTTTATTTGTAGTAAAAACGTAATAAAATGCTTTAGTGCCATAAATTTCATTGTTATTTCAAGTAATAAAATCTTATGTTACAGTGTAACGTTCAGCATTCAGGTGTGTGTGTGTGTGTGTGTGTGTGTGTGTGTGTGTGTGTGTTTCTTACCTCCTCAGGTGTTTGAAGAGGATCTGCATTGTGTCGTGATTCGGTTTTGGCAACTTCTTGATTAAGTCTTTGATTGAATTGACTCGCTGCTTGTAGTCGGAGCATTCTGCAGAACACAGAGGCAGTGAATACACATGCAGAGGCTGCCATCTTGTGGCCACACTGAAGAACACACGTTAAACTGGTCCACCATCAGGGGGCCGCCGGTGTGGCTGCAGGTTTTTGTTCCAACCAGCCAAGAGCACACAGTTTGACCAATCAAGTCTGCTGTGCTGCTGCTTGGTTGGAACAAAAACCTGCAGCCACAGCGACCCCTTTGGTGGACCAGTTTAACATGCCTGCTGAAGAAGAAGAAGAAGAAGCAGGTTTACTCACTGATGGCGTTCACAAAGTCGTTAAAGGATCCGTACGTGAAGAGCGGCTCCGGAAGCTCCCTGAAGAACATCTTGAGAGCTCCGGTGGTGACGTGGATGTCCTCCCACTTACTGTCATTCAGATCCACCTTCTCATCTGACAGACGGAGGAGGAAGCGATTAGAGATAGGGGTCACATGACACACACAGACTGGTGGTCAGTCTTACCATGATTCACAGCAAAACGCAGCTTCTGGATCACCGCCAGGTTCCCGCTCACTCTGTATAAGCCATCAATGCTGAGACCTGCAGGGGAAAGAGAAGGGGAAATAAGACGCTTTTATTGTGCTGCAGTTCCTCCTGCAGCCTCTAGGGGCAAATTTGAGTCAATCCTCATAGACTCCCATGTTAAAAGGTAAAAAAAAAGAAAAGGTAGTGGTTCCTACCTGTGTTCTCCACATGCTCGATGCACATTTTGACAAAGTTGGGCACTGACGTGTTCTCCCGCTGGCACAAACTGGTCAGACTGCATCCAAACACCTGATCTGTGTGAGGGGACAAGCAGACACGATCAATCCTGAGACTGAGGACACACACACACACACACACACACACACACACACACACACACCTGTGAGTTGAGCAGGGATCATTACCTTTGATGTATCCTTTGTCTCTGACGGCTTGATACGTGGGTCGACGTATCAGGAACTTCTTTAGCTTCATTCTGGTTTTCTTCTGGTCTGATGAGTCCATGCTCACAGAGGTCTTCATCACTGTAGGGGACACATGCAGGGCATGAGTGCTTCACATTCAGACAGTGCAGGGACATTCCTCTGTCTCACCTCTGTTCTTCTTGGAGTCCCGCTGGTCCTTCTCTTTGTCCTGCTTCTCAGCCCCTGGAGACTCAGGCATGTCCTCTTCAATGGCTTCATCTGACTCCCAAGCCTGAACAGAAGGAGACACATACTTTTAAATTGAGGCAAATCTGTCCTTAATGGAGCATTAGGACGTCCTCTCACATGTGTGTTGATGGTCTCTGTCAGGGCCCGGTACCAGTCGTTGATAACGCTGTCGATCTCTGACTGGATCAGCAGCTCTGTGCCCTGTCGGGTCTTCAGCTGAGGAGAGGAAAGCAGACAGAAGTTAAAACTGCACCACGTTTGTATGAACAAAAAAAAACAAAAATGCTCTTCCTCAGCGCGATACCTCGATGACGTGCTTCTTGCTGGACTTGTCCTTGGAGGCCCACTCCACCGAGCCGCCGCGCAGATCCACCGTGAACTCGGGCTTTGACTGATTGCTGCCAAACTTCTGGAATCAGGAGGCACAGAATGAAAATCAAACAGGAAGTAACAGTGCAGCTTTACAGGATCACACACACACACACACACACACACACACACACACACACACACACACACACACACACACACACACACGTCTTTATTACTGTGTTAAAGGGTAAAAACTCAGTTAGTTGTTGTTATTAATGTCAAATGCATATTAATCAACATGACGTAAATGCTGGCTAACGTTTATTCAAATGTGTTTTTTTATGCAATTTAGTGTCAGAAAAGATAAAAATGAACCCAAATATTGATTATTCATATGCACACAGACACTTAGTGTAGTGTACTATGGAGGAATTCAGGTTTCTGGAGCATCTTTTGGACATGCATACTTTGCAATACATGGCTGATGCTGGCATAAGACAGAAACAAACAAACATTGTGACACAGGCATAATAAAGAGTTAAATAATCAAAATATTCCGATATAAGTTTAAGAGCAAAACTGTCTCATCAGAGTGCAGCTTTTGGTGCAAATACTGAAAAAAGTGTAGGAGCAGAATACTGATTTTAACCCTTTACTGTAGGCATTTATCCTCCAAGGTCATCCTTATTATAAACAGGAGTGGTTTCATTAAACAGGATAAAGAAAGTTTTTGAATCAAAATGTCAAATAATAGTGCACATTTTTCCAAGTTAAATGAGTCATGTCCACATCAGTCCTGGTGAGTCAGATCAGGTGAGAGGAAATGAAAGGAACACATGCAGAGAGAGAGAGAGAGAGAGACAGAGACAGAGAGGGGGACATACAGCGGCGGCCTGCACAGGCCTACAGTTCACATAGGAGACAGCAGGACGGGGCTTGACTGAGCGCTTCCAGCTGCTAAGAAGAGTGAGGAGCAGCTCGGGGATAGAGCCGCTGCGGTAGTACGACTTCAGGAGGATGGAAGGAGGAGAGAGAAACAGAGGATGACACACAGCAGCACAGGAGGCATGAAGAATACAACACAGAGAGAGAAGAATGGAAGGATGGTCGCGGTGCTCAGGGAGTGAGACGTACCCAGCTGGTGCTGCCACCCTGACCCTTGGCAAAGAGCAGCGAGGACCCCTGCAGCACCGTCCATGAGGAGGTCCAGTTCTTCCTGTGAGAAAACACACTCTGGTAAAAAAAAAACAACAAAATCATCGATCAGGGTTTTAAAAACAAACAAAAAAACTGACCGGACTTTCTTTCCATTCTCTGTGATTTTGGTGACGTTGAGGACTCCACACTTTTCTGAAGGCTGCAGAAATAAAACATGTATATATATGTATATATTTGACAAGCAACTGGAACTAATGTCAGAAGCTTACAAAAAAAAGCTTCTGTGTCATATCCAGCTATCACCAGCAGGTGGCACTGCTGGGGTTTTTGTGTTAAGATGGATGTTGTTAGATGTGACATGCAGCAGATGATGAGGATGAGTGTGTGTGTGTGTGTGTGTGTGTGTGTGTGTGTGTGTGTGTGTGTGTGTGT
>JAVQJX010133650.1:0-11456 GCA_036025115.1 Ambassis agassizii
AAATAGCTTCTTTCAGGTTTAACTCGTGTGACATGAAAACAAGAATCCCACCCAGAGATTGATTTACTTTGCAGAAATCTGGCATCATTTGGTAATTACTTCTTCTACATCTCACTGGGACAGGAAATAAAATGTGAGTTCAAACAAACATATTTTATCTCTGTTTTGTCATAATTGTATAGACCAGTTAAATATAATCTGCTGTTGTCACATGTTTGTCCTGGAGGAAACACAAACGCATCCAACAACAATGAAGAATTATTCTGATGAAAACCCTGACAGAATAAGATCATCATGTGATGCAAAAGATACACAAAGATATAAATGCTCTATTTCTACACCAAGGTCTGCATGTGTGCGTGTGAAGTGGGAATGAGTATCCGTGTGTGTGTGTGTTGGGAACGAGTGGGGGGGGGTTACGAGGATGAGAAGGAAACAGAACCTGGTTTTGTTTGTGCGCTACCAAAGAGCCCAGCATGACAAAGCTCGTCTAACAAGGCATTGAGCAGAGGGGAACCCATGCATAGCTAATAGCCAAGTCCCCCCAAAAGCCTTTGTACCTCAAAACAAAAGCCCTAAACTACACACACACACACACACACACACACACACACACACACAAGAAGAGGCAACAGAGAGAGGAGAGGAATATCAAGTAAGATAAACAGGAGAGAGAGAGAGGTTATATCTTTTTAGATGGCACTTTAAGATTGTCAGTTTGAGCCTAATAACCTGAAATAACAACATAACTAGTTGTTATCTCCAGTGGCCTTGTATCAACCAAATATTGTAAAATGTAAACACAGTTACCAGTGAATGTCCATAAAGCAACTAAACAGCAAAACACTTGCTCCAAAAGCATTCCCAGAATCCCCCAACCGTCTTTTAATTATTCAAATAAATTGTAGAAAAATAACAAAAAAAATATATTAATTTTAATTTAATGTAATTATGTGTGGGATAAGTGGAAAATAAAAACAATAGGAGGGGCTTTCAGAGGATTCTGGGTAATTATTTGGTCAAAAAATCTGACTCGACTGCAACGCTGATCTATAGGAGGCCTACAATAATATATTTCAGTAAATTAGTTTATTTATGCTGGTTACATTAATAATAGGCCACCTACTCCAAATGCTGCAGAGAGATGTCAAGAACAACAAGTGAGGAACCATCCTCATAATGAACAAAGTGAGGGAAACAAATTGGATATTATTGAAAGTCTAAGAAAAGAAAGGAGGCTGCTCACATGAGGCTACAGAGAGTTCAACCTCTAAAACATTTATTCGATCTATTTACAGACAGTACAGTCAACTGAAGAGAACAGAGGAGAGTTGATAGTGACACAACTGAAGAAACAGCAGAGACTACAGCAATATGGTGGCTTCACAAAGTAGACTATATACAAATTAATACTTTTAAACTGATAGTCGGTACAAATGAAGAGGATGAGGGAGAAATTAATGTCTCCATAGTATAATACAGGATGAAGTAAACCTTTAGAGATTGTCCAAATTTCTCAGGTAAAACCCTGCTGTTGACTGAGAATGAAATGTTAATGAGTGATGAAACTGTCTTTTTTTACTGTCAGTGCAGACAGATTCAGATCAGATTTGGTCATAAAAAAATCATGGTTGCATGCATGAGCACTCACTATTGTCTGTTTTTTTTTTTGGGAGTGACACGAGAAATGCCTGAGGTAAGAGAACAGAATGCACTGTGTTTGAGATGATAAGGAACAGCTGAGCAAATGTGCACCCTCATGTTACTGTAGCATATGTTTGTATTTATGGGGTCAGGTCTGCCAGGTCAGCATGCAGCGTGTTTAACAGCGTGTAAATGAGTTAAAAAAATACCCCACGGTCCGCTTATAAGTGCAGTATTGTAGCCTCTATACAGTTCTGGGAATGAACATTTGTATTATTTTCTGAATCTATGGCAGTTCAACAACCTGTAACATGAAATAGACATTTTGAAAGTAAGCAAAAACACAGGGAGAAATGATTTAAAAATGCGTAAAAGTCTTGTTTATAATTGGCTAAAGTGCATTGTTAGACTCTGTACAATGGGAAAGGGGGGGCGGGCTGGAGAAGGGAGTTTGGCACTGGTTATAAACCAAATTCGTCTTAAGCTCGTCACTGAGCTTACATCTCCAGAAAAAAAAAAAAAAAAAAAAAATCCACAGCAAGTCCATTCAAAAGTTCACACAGATACACACCACACAGGGAAACTTCAGGGACAAAGTCTGTCCGAGCCAAATGCATCCATTTCTCCTCTCTTTGTGTGTTTGACCTATTTTGTTTTCAGTAGATTGCTGGCCGCAAAGTAGTGCATACATCACTATATCAACTCACTATACTTAATGATCCTCTAAATAAGTCCTTGTTGTATCTTCTAAAGGTCTTTGCCCTATTTTGTTTTACATAAATTGTGGTTTTTAGATTAAATGTTCCTGTGATTTGCATTAATTGTAGAAGGTGTTATATTAAACTGAAATATGGTGGATGGAAGGATTGGAGGACTTCTAGATGCATTTCGGGCCATTCAGCCACAGGTAATGAGTGGCCAAGAGAGTAACTGACTTCAGAGAGTCTCCGGTCCCACTATCAGTCAGGTGAAGGAAGAGGTAAAAGTTCAAAAGTTTCAAGAGTTCACACGGGGGAAGTACCTGAGCTAGGTCGACCTTCCTGTGCTTGCTTTTGGGGTCGAGGGTGGGGTTTGCACTGTAGGGCTGAGGGAGTGACGTAGCTGAGGCTCGGGCTGTTAATGTCCCCCTCTCCCACAAGAGTCAGATCAGAAAGGGTGTCCTCCTCCAGCATCTGGACCGATTCTCCCCTGCCAGAGTCCTGGAGGAGACTACGCTGGGTTGGGTGGATGGGTGAGATGGTGCCAGGAAATGGAGGCAGTGGTCTGGCTTTCCTCCCACCTCCACTTTCAGTGCCCAGTGCAGAGTCCAAACTCTGGGACTGATGGCTCACGCTGAGTAAGTGGGTGCTGCCTCCTCCTCCCCTGTCGTTGCTGTTTGCCTTATTGCCCCGGCGACCGCTGCTAGGGAAGCTGCCGTTGTTGGGGTTACGTGAATTAGGGGTGGAGCAACTGGGCTCAGGGTCGTAGGGAGGAGTTGCAGTCTGGTTGGTTGCCACTGGTGACAGGCG
Source organism: Ambassis agassizii (assembly GCA_036025115.1). Lineage (NCBI taxonomy): Eukaryota > Metazoa > Chordata > Actinopteri > Ambassidae > Ambassis > Ambassis agassizii. Next base: position 3,153 of record JAVQJX010133650.1, read on the forward strand.
CAGAAAGTCGGGGAGTTGCAGGTCGCTTTTGTTTAGCAGGCCTCGCTGGTCGTCTGCTCGGTTGCTCTGAGCTTTGGATATGAGGTCGAAGAACTCTGGAGGCACACAACACAGCATGCATACACACAAACGCACAAAAATAAATGCGCACAAACACGCATGTGCACACACGCACACACATACATACAAATGAATAAACACTCCTTGTAACAAATAGAGAAACAGTAATAAGCTAATTCAGTAAATGTGCAACAATGTGTGTATTAATATATTAGACAAGTCAAAGCTACATTCAGTGTAAGCAAAGGTGACTGTGCTACATGTAGCTAGCTAGCTTTGAAAGCATTTGGTGCTTCTGCAACACTGCAGACGGGCAAAAGGGTTAGTGAGTTCATAGCAACAAAGCTACAGAAACAAAGGAAAGAGAGAGAGAGAAAGGGAGGTTGTTCAGTCTTTACCTTCAGCTTCGTCTATATTAATCTTTTTCTGCTTTCTTTTCTCCGGAGCCTTATGGAGAGAGACAGAGTGGTTGGGTAAGGGCTGCATGCTTGTGTCAGGGTTGGGCCCAGCCTTGCCGTTTTCCCCATGGGGGTGGGCTGAGCCGGCTTTCCCTGATGACCTGTTCTCCCCCTGGGTGCCACAAGGAGAGCGGAGCAGGGCATTAGAGCCCTAATGAATCATAGTGGTGGTGTATGAATAGGGTAAAAGTAATGACAACAAGTGGGAACCAGAGCTACTGATGATGAGGAGGGAGACAAATCATAAATTAAAACAATCTGATGGAGACTGGATGAGTTTCAGTGGCTGGGGCTGCTCATGTTTAATAATCAGTGACAGACATTTAAAATAATTCTAGTTACACATGTATATAGATGACCAAACATCGATGGGATGTTCCATACAGGCACACCACAATGTCTACTGTGTCTGCTAAGCATCATCAACCTGTAGGCTAACAGAAACACACACTGCAACACCAACAGGGATCGACTACTCACTACAGGAAGGCTGCACTACAGCACCCGAGATAAGGAAAAAAACTACCATGCTGCTCCTAAAAACCCAGAGTGCAAACTAAACTTCTATCACCACCACCACCACCAACTAGAAAGGCACAAAGGGAGTTTTTGTGTTTGTGCTAGCCCAGAAAATGCTCCAGGAGGCTGTGCTAGCATCGTCTGGCACGTGTTATGGAAGAAAGAGAACCAGCAAACCAGAGAGAGAAGTTGATGATGCGTTCGGCCACAGACAGACCACAATGATGGAACATTAGGAACCTTGACAGTGTGACGGGGCTCACATAAAAAACAGCCAGAAACACACACACACAAACACGTAATACACCTGCGCACATTTTTTTTTAACACACTGCAAACAGACATGGGTGATTGAGGTCAGCGAGAGAGACACTTAGTAGCGTGACATCATTGACCAGGCAGTGGAGACATTCTGTGGGTTATGGAACATTCCAGAGCAAGAGAAGAATTTGAAATAAGAAAGCTGGGGGAGATCTTACTGTTGCTGATTGGTTTCTGCTGGTAGAGGCTGGAAGGTGTGTCTTAGAAGGAGCCACTTTCTGTTTGTCTGCTGAATAGAGGAAAGGGGAGGAGGTGTATAGAGACACATGTGCAAAAGGTATGAAAAATGAGATGGTATTCTGTCAGTAAAAAGCCCAGGATGTGCGTGTGTTCTTTACCTTTTCCAGGAGTGTGTTCTGCTACATCTAAAACCACTCGCAGCCCATCCAGATTGGAAATAGGAAGACCTAAATCTAAAGGCTCCGACTCCCCGCTCTGCATCACACAGACACACACATTTTTTATAAGAGTTTGATCTCATCATCCTGCAGCCTGTGTGTCAGTCTGCTACTTACAATGCGTGCCACCAAGTCAGAGAGGTGCAAGCCATATTTGGCCACCACAGGCCTAAGGACTTCAGTCACTGGCTTTGTGGGTTTAGCTTTTAGACCTACAGAACGGTTAATAGGGACCAAGTCGAGTCTAGAAAAAAACAAGAAAATTTATTGACTCCTATAACGCCTTCATTTTTTAACAGTGTTTGGTATTGTGTATTATTGTACCTGAAAAGCGTGCGTTTTTCTAGTCTGAGGTCTCGAGAGCACAGTGTCATACAATCTTGGTCCAAAACAAGTGGCTAGAAGAGAGAAAGAGGAAAACAAGATCATGAAACATTCTGGTAGTTGTTCCATTCTTGAAGTGTCAGGACTTATATTTTTTTTAGCCACATGGGGGCAGAACTCAGCAAGCTGACAACACGCACTCAAACCCAAACAAGCCTGACATACTTTGGCCAGGAGCAGTGGAATCAAAGCAGTAAAGGTGGAGGCCTAGACCAGAGTAATGCACTGAGATATCACTATATGATAGAAGGATATCTTTTATATGTACTGCTCATAAACATGCTGAATAATAATTGTTTAGAATTGAATAGAAGTACTTTATTAATCCCAATTTTTTGTTGTTGTTTTCATTTGTAATGAAGCATCAATGCACACAATGGGATTTTTAAGGACAACTTCATTTCTGTGTTGTACCTTCTCCCCTCCAACCAGGAAGAGGTCGATAGCTGCCAGGTTGATGCAGAGCTTCTCGCAGAGACCCAGCAGCAGGTCTCTGATGGACACTCCAGCCCTCAGTGGCACAGAGCAACATGACCCGTCCGGCAAGCTTATGTTACACTGCCTCAAGGGGGCGCTGCCCCCTCCTCGCTCTGTTGACATGGATCCTGCACCTCGAGAAACATCACCCTGTATGAGAAAAACAGAGACAAGAGTTAAATCAAGGAGCATGTACTCAAAGCTGCTACATGAAAACAACTAATCAATTGCTTATTAGTGTAAAGTCAGCACTGATAATCACATGATGTCCCTTTATAAACTGACCTCATTCCTCCCTGACCCCGATGTCCCCAGCTCCAGACTGGCTCCTGAAGACAATGACCCCTGGGACTCACGGCGACCATTACTGCCAGCGAAATCTAAAAAAAAAAAAAAAAACACACACACACACATCATGTCTTATCAGCTGTGTCCTTAAATCCAAACAAACAAAAATGTTTTGTTTAAATTCAGAGTAGAACACAGATGCTTCATCTTAAATATCAACCTGGAGGGTAAATCCTATCATACTGCTACTGGAAATAGCTTTTTGAAGAAACCTCCAGTGATTTTAAGAATCACTGTTATCCAACCAGTAACAGTGTGGCATTTGTTCCATTTTTAAGGAATGGGCTTTTTATGTTATTTAACTTGTAAAATAAAGGTACTTACTGTAGTTGAAGTCGGCCAGCTCTCGTTTCTTGGGGCCTTTTCCGAAGCTTCTGTTGCGGGACCAGGAGAAAAACATGCCTTTCTTCCGGTCCCCGGAATCATCCCGACTGTCCTCATTTAAAGATCGACCTGATTTGCTCTTTTTGTCCTCCTGTGACACAAACACAATGAATAAAAACAGGCAGAAACAGATGTGCACTGCAGAATAGAGGTTTTGTTGTTACCTTCTTGGGTGTGGAAAGGTTGGAGCGGTCAGAGCCGGTGGTGCTGTGTTTGGAGGTGGGGCTGCTGGGGATGTGGTATGGGTCTGGCAACGGCCTGCCCTCCACCTCAGCCAGCATACACTCCTGGTAAAGCCGAGACTTGAGGAACCGTGTGTAGCTGTCGAACTTCATCAGGTTGAAGATCTGAAAGGTGGTGAAGAGGAAGGAGTGGAAGAGATGGGTGACAAGAAGAAGACGATCACAGATGTGCATGCGTGACAGATTTCTTGGTGAGGTTCTTCCCAGTTTCCAGGCTTACTGACTTAAAGCCATGCTTTAAGTTGTATGTGTTTTCTCATACATTCTGTGTTTGATTTGGCGGGCATGTGTAAGTCTGACCCAAAATCTTACGTCAATGGGGCCACGAGATCTTGACGAACCCGAGGATATTCTGGAAAAACTGTTTTCAGTCTTTGATGTATGTGTGTGTCTTTAAAAGAATATGTGTGTGTGTTTGATGTGTAAAAATACAGAGAGTGATACTGAGGATATCCTTGTAGCCTTGTGACTCTTATCGCAGCTTGAACATCTGAGCTCAGCTGCTGAAATCAAAAGAGCTTTTCAGTAACTTTGTCCCCTCCACAACATGCTCCATCTAAGAAGTCATTCACATCCACAGTGCTAGACAGCAAGCAAAGATGAATAGTTGACCTTATGTTGTGTGAGCACTCAACACTGTTACACTAGCTCATTTTCAATAGGGTTTTGTTTTGATCCAGAGTAATAATACATTTGTCTTTCTGAAAGGAGGCCTGTTTTCACTGCCATGTAATTAAAGAACTGACAGTGGTTTTCAGTGGTGTTTGACAGACACTTTAAGGTATCAATAAACAGCTTCTGTTACCTGCAGCTGCTGCTCCTTGAACATGTCAGGCTTTGGAGCATTGAGGATGTCGTCAGCAAGCTGAGCTTGACTGTCTATGTTGACTGGTGTTGTGGCTTTACTGGACAGGAAGCTGTTGTAGATCTCCCTGGCACGCTGAGACAGCTGGAGAAAGAGAAGAAGAGCGCTGATTCCTGTGTACACTTTTTACCTCCTTATTGCTGGAGGGGTGTCCTGAATGTGTGCTACCTGCTTGTTGTCATGCTCGGGGACATGGCTAAAGAATTCACAAGCCTGCCAGAACAGGATATTCTCCTCACTGAACTCTTTTTTTAGGAACTCCTGCAGCCAAACAAGAACATATCAGGTAAATGAGAGGAAACAGTGAAGCTTTTGACAATACTGCACTTGATCTCCTATTGTTAAAAGTCCTTAAGATGCGTCATTGCTGCAAGGTGCAATTTTGAGTCAACACGAGCGAACACAAAAGGACCTTTAAGACTACAGCATTAGGAAATGTGCCGAACAGATGCTGTTTTTGTACCGAGAAGTAGCGGACTCCAACAGGGTCCTGCAGCAGCCTCTCGAAGCAGACGGCCCAGCTCGCCACTCTCCTCTCAGTGTGGCGCCGGTGGCTCTGGACGCTGGGCAGGCTGGCATTACTGTTCAGACTATTGTCACTGCTGCAGCCCTGCAGCTCCACGCTGTTCAGTTCTGTTCATACACACAAAGAAGAATACACACAATTTCATATAGCATAATAGACCATCATTCTTTTTTCAACACAATCACTGGGTGGTATGGTCTTGATTATTATGTGATAATAACCGTTTTTCAGGATGAATTGCAACAATCGCTCTGCTTTCCTGCCTGTTGTTCTCTGCCTACTGGGGATTTACAGTACCTGAAGGCAGCTCAACGAGCAGCATGGGACACACCTGACTCCAGTGCGTGTCCCATGCCAGTGACATAAAGCCATAAAGCAGTCCTGTGAGACCTGACCCTCCTCCCACACATGTCCCTGCAGTGTTGCTTTATAACAAAACACCCATACTATACACTTCTTTTCTGTTGTGAAATGAATTTAAGGAGAAACACGGATGCAGTAAATACATGCCCAGTCACAAGCAATACAAGATAAGAATGTTGTTTACACTCAGCATGATTAAACCACAAGATGGGCTTCCACAGAAAACCATTAGAGAAAAACACTGAAAAAGATAATGCTGTTGCACTCTTGAATGTAACAGCTGCATCACTGCTGCTTCATACTGCTCAGTTCAGAGCAGATGTGCTCTTGTAACATGCTCCACTGCATATGACACTTTTTGTAATCTTTATTAGACATAAATCTTGAAAAAAGGGAAAAAGTAGTTTGACTTTTAGATAGAAATGACCTCAAGTCAGTACATACTCCGCACTAGCCTGCACACCACATCCAGATCAGCCAGACCTTGGCCTAATTGTTATAACATGCAGGTTGCAAGTGAGTCTAACGTGGCATCCTAGTTGTGTTGAGAGGTGCAGAAGATTTAATGTTTTTTTTGTGATTGAGGAAGGAAATTTGGAGATAAAGACTCAATCTTCAATTAGAAATAGTGCTTTTCTTTGAGCACTATTGTAATATTCCAGCTAAAGAGTTTTATTCATCAATGGTTCATTATTTAATGCAGTCTTTTTCCCATTGAACCACAGTGCATCTATGTGTTGATATTTCGACAAGATCAGGAGGCAGAGACAGAGGCTCAGAAAGAGAGAGGCTGAGAATAACCAGAGTGCAGCTTCAGGCCTGATGAACTGAAAGTAGGCTGCTAAGTTGAGATAAAACAAAATACAAGAACAGCCAGAGGGGAGACATCACAGGTCAGGTGCCTGAGACGACGCAAATCCTGTAAATAAACTGAGAGACCGGCTTCCTGCCCACAGCGAAAGGCTGGCGTGATCTAAAACTCAGACACAGAGCTATTAGTGGATTATTCCATTGTGAATTCTGCTTATGCACATTTGTCTTCTGTTTAATGTTATCAATGACAGTTTTCCCATTGAGGATATTTTTAATCAGTTCTGCCAAACCACTCAGTTCATTCAGTTCTCAACAGCATAATAACCAACAACCGTAGCTTCGAATATTAATGGTAACTCCTCACTGTGAATGAGAGACAAACTATCTATGTTTTGTCTAAAGTGCCTATCCTGTTCAGTGGTGGTGGTGGTTCAGTGGAAGTGGACTCTATCCATCTAGAAACAGGCTTATAATATATGAAGATGTACCACAACAAGAAAGGAGCTTCACTGCATTGTTTGTCAAAATATGATCTGAATCGATGATCCTTCATGTCTTTCATGACTCAGGAGGCTAAGTAGGCATATATCTGTAAGTACAAATAGGATCAAAAGTTGGCACAGCTGTGGTTAGTGCCGCCACGCTCATGGTGTCCCATGTTTGCATGTATTTTCTATTTGTACGTCCTCACAAATACCAAAGAAATACAGGTTAAATGAGGACTCTATATTGGCCTTAGGTGAAAGTGAGCATGACTGGATGTTTATCTCTATCTCTGTGTCAGCCCCATGAACGACAAACAACTTGTCCCCGACCTCTCACCCACTGATAGATGGGGCAGGTTCCAGCCCACCATCACCCTGTAGTACAAGACAATGCAAGGGAAGAAAATGGATGGTGTTAAATGCTTCTTAAAGCCCCTTTTGCACATGACTTGACACATGCACATGTATTGCCAAAGAGTTCTGCTTCTCCTGTATGCTGCCAAAACCGAACTATATTATTTCCAGTAGTAAGACGATCCCCTGCTGTGTGCTATAGTCACATCTTTAGAAAGGATTCTGTTAGGAAGTTAAACTTCCCACACCTGAAGTAAGTTTACTGAATTATTTAGTATGCTTTGAAATCCAGACTTTAGAAAGGCTGCTACCAAAACACATTTAGGGATATATTTTACAGAGAAAACACTCAGCAGAGCACAGTGACCGAGTAAACAGAAATAGACATGTACGATATCAGAGCAGAGCGGTATAATGAGAATAATTACATTACTACTTTTAGATTTCTTGGAATTCATCAACATGACAACATTACTGCCTAATTTCCAACTCTGTTATTTTTAAGACCAGACTGTAGCTTTTGTTCTTTTTTGTAATGACGATAAAGATGAGCAACAACAAAGAAAATGTAATCATCATACTATTCCAAGTAGCAACATCATAACCAGCTGCTTTATAGCATTCAAATCACTCATTAAACTAAACCAAACAAGCACAGGAAAACTTCTCCTGTCAAACTGTCATCTTGTCCTCTGTGTCTAAAACAAAAAAGCAGTACAAATCCCCAGCTGTCTCTTTACCTGGATAAAGCTGGTAGGAGCCTGTGTGGTGCCATCGAGGCAGGTAACGCATCCTAAGGGGTAACCAGGCCCCTCCATCCATACTCACCCTATCAGGGCCTGTTATAACCTCAAACACACAGTCCAAGAAAACTTACATATCTGCATACACACAGGTGACGTCACAGGGAGGAAGAGTGAGAATGTGGGAAAACAAAGGGAAAAAGAAGAAGGAGGAGGGTATGAGAAAAAGTGACCGAGGCTGCCGGTGGAGAGCAGCCTGGTGGATGACAACCTGAGAAACCACAGAGGGAGTCAGGTCACCACGGGCACACGCAGCGGCGAGCACATTCACACACACACACACACACCTGTGAGCCTGCAGCCAGGTAAATGATACAAGCACACACAGGCCTCAAGATGATGAATAATTCAGAGCCGCAGGAGGAGGGAACTAAAAACTCTGAGGCACACATGCACATTCATATTCTCACACACACACACACACACACACACACACACACTGCAGTATTGATGAGAAGCTTGTTAAAGGACGGCCACTACTGAGACTAATGAGGCCTGTAGCCC